>JAKSZP010010754.1:0-127818 GCA_022478985.1 Massospora cicadina | reverse complement strand
TCCTTCTGACCACATCCCTGATGGCGTTTCCCTGGTGGCCTGTCAGTCCACATACCGGATGGGCTCTACCAATACTCTTGGTCACTATGGCCCCCTCCATCATCAATTGGATTCAGCAAGTCCAATATTTTTGGTGCTACAACCCTATTATTGCGAACTTCCGGTACCAGTACATGGGCATCTTGTGGCCTTACATCCACCAATTGCAAGGGAGAATACATCTCCTTGCCACCCCGGTTGAAATGACCCCATATGCTGAGGAACTCATCGAAACTATCTCAGAGATCCCACCCCCTGCAGTAAGGCCCCCTGGGTCAGGAGTGGGTTCATTGTGGTTCATCGTCAGGATCATACTCACAGTTGTGCTGCACCAACAATTTGTCATTTCCTAATGCCTGGCTCCATATCAAGTCGTTTGGTTGACAATGCCTCTGGCATTCTGGCTTGCTTTTTGGATGCTTACGCATCCTGACTGGCAGGCCAGTCTAAACTTCTTCTGCCATTTCCATGACAGGGTTATCATGCCTGGAGTGGACGGCGCTGCCAGCTCCCAAACCTCCTCCTTATGAGGAACCAGTGGGAACCTGGCCAGCTGGCTACCAGTGGATGACTGCATAGCCACCAACCCTAGAGGGGTGCAGCGCGGGAGGTGCCATAGCCGCCCAGGAAGGGGGATGGACTCGCTTGGGCATGCTCAGATGGGTTGGTGAAGGGTCACAAGGGTGGCGCAGCACAGAAGTGCCTGAGCCACCCAGGAAGGAGGCAGGACTTGCCAGGGCACACGCCGAGGACGCCTGGGGCTAAAGGCGAAGCCGTTGGTGGTTAGTTGGTAGGTTGGATGCAGGATATATAGGGGTTGGTACACCAATGAAGGCGAAACAGAAAAGGGCCACCAGTCTTCATAATGGTTGGCCTGGCACACTAGTGGAGCCCAGGGTCAATTTTGCAACATCCCTACTGAGGACATCTAGAGTATTTTGAGCAGGAATACCAGTCAAGCGTTTGACCAGACACTAGTGATCTATTCAACTATGGATAATAGTCTTCATACTATTATTAATCATATATATAATCAGATAACGCAAGGATTGCACAAACTAAACCTGTGCAATTATCAATTAAGGGGTTAATATTTGTGAACAAGCAGTGAAGTCCTTAAATTTTAAAAGGTCTGAACCAAGTTTTGTGATTTATTATTTTTTTACTACTATACTCTGCGTTGTAAACCTTGCCCTTGGTCCCCTCTATTCTGGAATCCTCAGTGGTGCACTGTTTACCATATTGATTATGACTAGTTCCCTGACAGTGTGGCAGTGCACCCCGCACTACCTCTCTGGAAAGAGTAGAGTTAAAAACACTTTATTGACAATTGTCAACCAACCACTTTTATTTGTGTGCTCTAGAATCATCCGTGTGGGGCTTTTTCAAGTGCAAATTGAGTGTGCCTGCCATTTGTCATGGCCTTGATTAGGCTCACTACCGTTATCTCATTTGATCAATGTTTGGGGAGTCTCAGCGTCATTCTCACTACCTCCAACTGGGAAGTGCCTACCCTTCTTACTAATAAATGGTGAATATAAATGCTTTGTGATTTGGGAGTTGTGATTTCCCAACTTTTCACTTAAATTATAAAAACCATTATAATTAAAATGATTTTTCTCAGCACCACGTTTGGATGGTACAGGCAGGATCATCAACAAAGGGCCAGTTGTTTATGGCCTTGACTATAATAACAACCCGCTTCTGAAATGGGTATGGGGTCATTCACGTCCCAAAACTCTTTTTATGACGCCTTTTTCTTAAATAAATGAGCCAAATATCATCCCTTGATTTATCTTTTTTGGGAATCCATTTCATTATAACAGGTCACCCCAGAGAACCCACGCTTGACTCCTACCATGATCTTCAGAACACAGGAGGTGGAGTGTGAGTCACTTTTTTATTATAAAAATGTTTATGCAATTGCTGAAAATTTGGTAAAATATGTGACCTCAGTAGTAAGAGTGGCCAATTATCCCTCTCCATTATATGGTGCGGAAACATACCCTGTAGGCATGCTTATGCCTGATGAAGAATTTTCTGGTGAAGTATTGGCGTTGTCTGCCTTAATATAAAAGCCATTCTGAATGTCTTTTGTTGACTGCTACCCTTTCATCCCCTTTAGGGAAAATCAGCACAACAATTTTAGTTGATACTGGAGCCTCTGAGAATTTTATAACTAAGACCTAGACGACTATCTTGATTTGAGTTACTTGCCTGGTGGTATGGTTAGGGGAGGGGCTTCCCATGGTAAACCCACGCTGAAAATTATGGGGTTAGTGGATTATCAAGTTGGCAAATATTATTTGGCTAACCATTTTCAAACTAAAAAAACCTCTTGTACCCCATCATTTTGGGTGTAGAGTGGTGGCAAAAGTTTGACGTCTAAACAACTTGAAAGACAACACATTGCCCTTAACTTTGAATAATGGTCATATTAGTTGTCCCTTTATCTGAGGATAATTCTCAGTGCAATCTTCCCCAATGGCCCAATATCAACGCTCAGTCTTGCTCCGTTGTTGAAGCCCTCTCTGGAAGTACTCTTACTATCCTGTTTTGTGGGGCTGGAACCTTTGTTTGTTGCGGCTTCAGCCAATGTAATACTAGCTCATTCAGAGCTTGATTGAGAGTTCAAGCTCACCTTTTTTCTGGTGTGTATATCTTCCCTGATTTACTCTTTGACTGTATGGGAGGAAGCGGCATTAGATGTGTGGGTTAAGGAGCAGTTAGCAAAAGGCGCGATTTTTCAGCGTACCTCCCCAGTATGATCCCCACTTCTCGTTTTGGAGAAAGCCAAAGGTACTTTATGCCCATGCTTAGATTATGAGAACCTAAACAATGTCACTGTACCAGATTTACACCCCATCTCAATGGACTCTCAGGTAGCTCACTATGTGGAGAGTGCCCAAGTCTTTTTCAAAATGGATTGCTTAATGCATTCAATTAGATTTTCAAATAAAGAAGAGCCAGGAGTGGCTCAATGCATTCTGAAACAAAAAGGAATTTTCCAGTTTTGGTAATTTCTTTGGGCTTAAGAATGCCACTTCTATCTTTCAACGCCGTATTGATGTGGCTTTGGGGGACCTGCTGGGGTATGCATGGTTGCCTACATGGATGATATTCTGGTGCTTTCACCTGACCATGAGTCCCATGCAGTACACCTTCAGCAAGTAATGGAGGGGTTAAAGGCAGGAAACCTTACGCTGAAAAGCAGTAGTGTGTATTCAAGTCCCAGGTCACCTTTCTGGGCAACGTCATGTTTGACTAAGGACACATGATAACTCCAGGCAAGGAGAAGGCAATTTGTGAGTGGCCCACCCCAACTTTGGTCAAGAAATTGAGGAGTTTTTTGGGACGTGTACGTTCCTTAAGGAATTCAGTCTAATATTTCTGAGGTGGTGGCGCCCCTGTATAAGGTGAGAGGAGCTAAAGTCCTCCTGTGGCTCCTCATTTTGCAGGATGCCTTCCAAGCAGTAAAGTGAACTCTGTTTTCCACATCCTTCCTTTGCCATGTAGATTCAGAAATGAGTTCTTTATGTCTACTGATGCTTAGAACTTTGCCATAGTGGCTGCCTTATTACAGGTAGGCGAAGATGAAATAGAGCATCAAGTGGGATATTTTTCTAGGAAGATGTCTCTACCAGAGTTAAACTACGCCGTATATATAAAAGTTGTTAGATGTGGTTGAGGCACGGACCTATTGGCGTCATCACTTGCATAGCTCACACCAACCTTTCCGCATATGTACAGATCACTGTGCAAACTGTATTACAATACACCTCATGTCTTAACCCCATGGAAAACCCACTGGGATGAGACCCTTTTTAATTTGTGTTTTCTTATGAGTTCACAAAGGGCAAGGAGAATGGTTTGGCGGATGCTTTGAGCCAAAAACCTGTACTGGCTCCTGATCCTAAGGAGTATGAGATGCATAATACCCACTTGATGATTCTTCCAAGTAAGATTGTGTCACAACTTCCTCTCCCTTGGCCCATGGGCCAGCGCTTGCTCCTCTTGAAGTTGTGGAGGAATATGATATATTCAGAAATATAGTCCTTTCACACCATTTGTCAGCTGAATATCATGGTTCTTGCTAAAAGAGAGTTAAATCAGAGGGATATTACCAGGAATTACCACGTGAATGATGAGATGGTGTAATTTAAGGGGTGCCTATGGGTTTCTGCCGGACCATTTTGCCTGGAAATCATCCAGGACCATCATGACAGTATCACCGGTGGCCATCCTGGAAAGATAAAAGACTTTAGAGCTAATCTGGCACATTTATAATTGGAATGGATTAGCTGCTCAGGTTGCCAGGTAATGTAAGGAGTGCCTGGTCTGCAATCATATAATGCCAAATTGTCAGCCCCTCGCAAGGTTGCTTGTACCATTTCATAAGGTGAAGGACTTTGAACTTCTCTAGCAGTTAGTTTTATCGTGGAATCGCCTGTATCTGATGGCTATGATGCCATCATGGTGATGGACCGTTTTACAAAGTTTGCCCACTTTATTCCCTTCAGAACCTCAGTAACTACGGCGAAGATGGCTAGGCTCTTTGTATTCCATGTGTTTGCTCTTCATGGGGTCCCTAAGAGATAAATAGTGATTAGGGGCCCCAGTTTACTTCTGTTTTTTTGGAAAGAGTTGTGTAAATCTTCAAATCCGTCCCTGCCATTCAACTGCTCATCACCCCCAATCAGATGGGAAGACTGAACAAGTGAACCAGTGCTTGGAGAAGTTCCTGCGGTGTTACACCGCCGCAGACCATTCAGATTGGGTTTCCCATCTCCCCATGGTCCGATTCAGCTATAATAACGTCCAACATGCATCAATCAGTTGTTCCCCCTTCTTTGACAACTATGGATTAACCCCGCCCGCAACATGGAGCACAGTTATGGATCCAAGGTGGAAGCGGTGGTGGACTTCAAAATGATCAAGGAAGTACACCATGGGGTGAGCAAAAACTTGGATGCAGCTATACAAGTTTATAAGGAGAACACTGATGGTAAGAGATGAGTTGGTCCAGCGTACAAGGAAGGAGATCTTGTGATGCTAGATGCTTAAAACATTCTCATCAAGCAAACATATAAAAAACTGGGACCAAAGAGGATTGGGACTTACCATGTTGTCAAAAAGGTGGGCCATGCCTCATACCAGTTGGATCTCCTCCCTTTATGCTAAATCTTTTTAGTATTCCATGAAAGTAAGCTTACGTTTTTAGGGCCCCCCACCAGAGACTCCAGAGGCTTATCTCATAAATGGGGCGTTGGAGTGGGAAGTGGAGGAGATTGTAGCCTCACGAAGAGTCAGAAGAAGGCTTAAGTACTAGTATCCTTGAAGGGATTTGACGCATTGGAAAACAGTTGGGTATCAGCGTGCAACTGCACCAATGCCCAGGATCTAATCAAAGTTTTCCATGAGCGGTTCCCTGAGGCTGCAGGACCCAAGTCTCAGCAAACCATCACCGCTATGAAGTTAGTCCCAGCACACAAGAACTTTTCCCTCATGAAAGACACTAGAGGTGATGTATTCTTAAAAGAATGAGAAAATAATGTCATGGCCTGATGACATGATTGAGGGTACCAACTTTAAAGATAAAGCTGGTCGTCAGGAGGCCAAAAAGGTGAAGTTAGCAGGCCTTCCTGACCTCAAACATACCATAGACCAGCGCTGGGTTCAGGACAGATATGCCCAGGTCAGTCTAGGGAATGTGCATGACTCTCAGCCCTGTGTTACAGCAAGGGCGTTAAAGTGAACCAGTTATATTATTAACGGTGACGGTTTGGTTCAGTTGCTTAGCAAATGAGGTTTTTAAACCCATTTATTTTTCGAAATTTCTAAATTGGGTTGGCCATGCCTACAACTAATAACTCAAGTTTGATCAATCTCAAGATATAGTACCCTGGCCAATGGAAGCATGCGCTTTATTCATGCTCTTGGGCTTAGAACCAGTTCCACCAATTGATAATTCCCCAAATTGTTTAAATATATTTCTTTGAGACTAACCTTCCACGTTAGTTGACTTTATTATTAAAAATCCCCCATTATCTTTATGGTTTTCTAAAAATGTTGCCTTGGGCAAACCTGTGCAAGGACCTCATTGAGGAAATCTCTAACAATGTTAATCATTTTATTTCTACCCAAATATCTACCAAATCTGGTGCATCATTGGGCAGCCCTGGTTCCCTCCAGACTGAGGCACCCAAGCCCTCCTGCACAGATCCCCACTTGGCTACAGACTCCCCTTTGGGGTCAAACCAAGCTTTGTAACTATTAATTGCTTACTACTATACCCTGCTTGTACTAGTTACCCAGGATCCCACTTATTCTGGCATCCTCAGCGGTCCCCTGTTTACCATCATGATAATGACTAGTTCCCTGAAAGTGTGGCAGTGCACCATGCACCACCTCTCTGGGAACAAGAGAGTTATAGACACTCTCTTGACAGTGGGGACCTACCTGTTGGTAATAGAGATTATTGATTCAGGCCCCATTTAAAGCCAGGTGAGTCCAATAGCTTGATTAAGGTCTTGAGGTAACGTGGTGATGGCTTATACAAGTGTCAAGAAAATTGAATTTCTTGTATAATAAAAATTAGACTCCTGAAATTAAAACCAGTAAAATACAAAGTTATGAGGATAAAAGTGTGCATTATCTCATAAAGTTATAAAGGAATTTTCAGTGATTTTTAGGACATAAAAAGTGTAAAAGGGTATTAAATGGTATAGTAACTGTATGTCAAAGTTTCTAGAATTTTCATAGAAATTTGTAAAAATTATAATTACCATGGTGAGGCATAGACACCCTGAAGTCAGCCAATATTACAAATTAAAGCAAAAGTTTTTGGGATTTTGGAAACCTTACGATGGAGGGGAACTTATCTACTGCTTTTGAAATTCTCTGCAATGACATTATGACCAACTTAACCATAATTCATAAATTTGGAATATTGTTGGAACTTGGTTGACCACAATATCCATCTCCCTTGCCAATTAGAATTTTAAGGATTGTTAAAAGCCATCCATTATTTGACAATGGTTGCCAACTAAATTGTTAATCAAAATTAACTAAAGAATATAATCTGATGATCGGTTTCAATTTGTATTTTGTCAGGGATCATCACCAACTAAATTGTTAGTTGTAATTAACCAAAGGATATAATCTGACAATTGTTTTTGAGTAATTTTTTGTTGTGGATCATCCCCACAATGTTAATTAGGCAATTTGATGAGGGTTTGATTGCCAATAGTTGGATTGCCACAGTGGATCATTCAAAAGTGGATCTGAATGATTAGTATCTTTTTACGAAGTTACTGAAGCGTTTTAATGCTTGTTTTGGAAGTAGCTAGAAGTTGTAATCAGGTAACACGGCCCTCAGCCCATCTGTGTATTGATCCTAACACAAGGGGATGGTTGCTGATCTGTGAAAGGTTACATTTCTGAGGATTAACTAAAATGAAGGCATTTGCCATCATTAGAAATTAATCTTAAGGGTTAGGAGTATCAGGAGACCAATCAGTTGATTTTCAGAGACTTATCTGAAAAGTTGTCCGCCTTCTACCTATGAAAACCCCTATAATTCTCTGATAAAAAAACAGAATTCAACTGTAATATATTTATATTTACTTCTAAAATGAGGTTTGAAGGGAACAAAGGTCCCTATTTGTTTTTCTCAAGTATAGTTCATCAGAGTGGATTCACTACCACTTATTGTGAAGACTCAACCCACTAGTTATCACCATACAACTAGGGTTTTAATTAATACTTCAAAACCAACGTATGTGGTGAACTATCAAAAAGTTTAAAAATATCAAATCTGGTTATTTTAGTTTATGTATTTTCAAAAAGTGTGAATCCTATTGAAAAAATAAAGTTATTGGTTCTGCGAGGTTTCTGATATGATTGAAAACCAAATCTGAGCTGTGTACCTTTGAATTAAAGATTGAGCTCAGTTTGCTTAAGCTTACTATCTTTGAGAATCACAGATTTTATGATTTTAGCCATAGTATGCTTTATAGACACTTTATCATCCAATAACTTACCTTCTACCAATGATGTTCTCTAAATTTTGCCCAGCAGTGAAGGATACTACCCATTTCTTGCCTATAACATCTAATTAGACCATTCAAGGACTTTAGAAACAAAGGTATAAGTTTTTTAAAGCTCTTTTCCTTGTCCTTTTTTGGTCTCTCAATCTTGGTTAAAAATGTACCTACCTGTGACAACAGGTCTCTATAGGTCCCAGAATAATTTCTTATTCCAAGCTCTTTGTAGCTCCCCTTTTGGGTTGGTATGATGTCAGATTGGAAATTGGCCTGGTGAGTTTCTGTGGTATGCAAATCTTTATCACAGTTGTTTTTTTCATTCTCAGGAGTTTATATAAGGATAACTGCTGTATTGTTTGGGTTATTATGTGACTATAGGATTTTCATGGTCTGTTAGCCAATTAAGGTAATTAAAAGGGGTTATTGTTGCGTTTTTTGGCTCATCATATTCTTCCATAAGGATGGAATAAATTTCATTAGGTTCTTTCTGCTCTTTATTGAATAGGTCATCAATTTTTTTTTTTTTTAGTACTAGATAGGTCATCAATTTTAATTTCCTTTGTTTAAATTTTTACAATTTTTAACTTTTATTCGAGGTGGGCTGACCAGGAGATGATACTGCACAAGTGAAGGGAATCAAATTAAAATGGAAAAGGAGGATAAAACCTGGAAAACCTTCATGCACGGCATATGATAAGCCAGGAACTACATGGACCGCCTTTGCTATCTGCTATCTCAGTTTGGGGCATTAGTGCACAAAACCAATGCAGTCATAATCATCCCCTACCCAAAGTTCATCTACTGGGA
This sequence comes from Massospora cicadina, assembly GCA_022478985.1. NCBI lineage: Eukaryota > Fungi > Entomophthoromycota > Entomophthoromycetes > Entomophthorales > Entomophthoraceae > Massospora > Massospora cicadina. Next base: position 118,927 of record JAKSZP010010754.1, on the reverse strand, counting down.
TCAAACTTGGGGAGGCAGTGGGAGTGAGTCCATACTTTACCACTGGGGTATCCTCCCTTTTAATTCCTTTTGTTAGTTCATATTAGTTATTGTTGTTAAATAATTCTTCGTGTTTGCACTTTTCAGCGGCATACATTTCTTCCAAAAGGAGTTGTTAGACCTGCTCTTCTTCTTGTTGTAAAGATGGATATTTGATATGATAAAGGGGTGGCTTAGGATATACTGGTGGCAGCCCAGCATATGGGTGTTGGTAGTGCAGTGTTCCTTGTAATGGGTGGGTTCAGGCCAATATCCATGAGGAATAGGGAAGTAAGAGCCACGTCGCTGACAGCACTAGGGACAGGCCTGCTGGAGCCCATCCCTAAACCCTTCTGCCATGTCTCATTGTTGCCATGTATTCCCACACCACTGTCCCATGACACTGAACATCAACAGCAGGGTCTGACTCCAGAAAAGGGCTGAGAATGACGCCAATGCCAGGCCAAGCTCACTAGTTGAGCTCATAACTTCAATCCAATACTATGATTAATAAAATAATATTTTATTTTAGCAAGCGAATTTTTTATTAAATTTCTGGTTTTTTTGTAGAAGACGCAACTGGCCATTCAGGGCCAAATCATCCCCTAATAGGTATCACTCTGCTAGTATTGTGTAAGCTCCCTCATATGCTAAGCTCTCTCAAACACCATCCAGCACATTGCTCGCAAAGGCTCCACATCCCACTGGATCATCATCCACGCCATGTGTAAGCCCAACGTCATATTTTCTCAGATGCATTTTGGTTTTGGGATGTCAAATCTCAATAACTCTGACTTCCTCAAGTTCAAGGCCCTTTGTATCAAAGCAATATTTGGATCAAATGCCACCCAATCCAAGGCAATGTATGGATCAGGCGGCGCTTACGCCATTACATTACCCCCTGTGAGGCCCAAAACTCCTGGACCTTCCCTGGGCATCACACGCAGTCTTCCTTCATCTGCCACGTCACCTCCTCCACTGGATAACCTTTTCACTTCACCAGCAGTTGCTGAAGGCCCCTTACCCATCTCACATCCAATATCCGTTCCACCTCATATTCTGGAACATCCCCTTTACTAGGGTTTAACGGACCTGGTCGATCTGGACCTATTCCCTTGAACGCCCATAACTGGGAAGTGTGAATCACTGGATGGCCTTAAAATTTATTGCAATCTTAATTCAAAAGCAACCCAATTAATAGCTTAAATGATCTGGTATGGGCCCAAAAACTCTGGTCCCAGCTTATGACTCTTAACTGGAACAGAATAGTTCTTAGCTGCCACCAGTACCCAATCCTCAGTCTCAAACGCTGGATCCAGTACTCTTTGTCAATCTGCCTGTTGCTTTTGATGAGCCACTACCCACTCCAACTTTTCTCATAGCTTCTTCCCAATATCCGCCCTGGTACGCACCATCTCATCTGCCCCCTGACACACTCCACCCACGGAACCCCATTTGATCTGGGATTTAGACCATGATTTGCAAAAAATGGAGTCATTCCTGTTGACAATTGACAATGATTGTTATAAGCGAACTGGGCCATCTGAACTCATGGAGCACAGTCATCCTGCTGATCAGAGATGCAACACCAGAGATACTGTTTAAGTATCTGATATACCCTCTCCATCTGTCCTTCAGATTGGGGATGGTATGCTGAGGACCAACCAGGCCTGATTTCTAAATTTCCCAGAAAACTCGACCAGAATTTTGAGACAAATTGTGGACCATGGTCAGAAATAATTTCCTCAGGTAATCCATGCTGGGCGAACAATTTATTAATGAAAATCCTTACTGCATCCTTTGGCAAAAGACTCCCTGTGCATGGAAAAAACTCGGCGTATTTGGTCAGTCTATCCATGACCACCATAACCACATCCTTCCCCTGCAACTTTGGAAGACCCATTATGAAATTGACACTAATTAAACTCCATGGCTCACGTGGTACCCGCAGTGGGTTTAACTTACCCGATGGTGGTTCCCTTGAAGATTTTGACTTTGCACATACCAAACACTCACTCGTGTACTTCTTAACATCCCTATGCAGGCCCAGCCACAAATAGTCCCGTCACACCAACTCCACCATCTTCTCCACTCCCAGATGACCTGCCAATGGATAATCATGAGAGACCTGAATTACCTCCCATTGTAATGATGGGTTGGGCACATATACATGAGAATCATGGTATACCACCCCACGCCTCTTCATGAAAGCCCTATGGCGCTCATGCAGCCATCCCTCCTTCATCTCGACCTTTAATCACCAGCCAAATTCTGACCTTATTTGCTTCCGGCGGAATTCCTCCCCCAACTCACTCCCCACCTCAATCATCACAAATTGGTCTGGCCAAAACATTGTGGCTGTATTAAACTCCTCCAATTTCTCCTTCTTATATGCTAAGCCTTCATCTCGACTCAACCAGTCTTCCAGGACATTTGACAAACCCAGCCTGTATTCTACCCGGAAGTTATATTGGACTAGCTCCACATGCCATCAGGCTTGCCGCTGGTTCATCTTCCTGGGTGCATTATAGTATTCTAATTCTTTATATTCCGTTCAAATAATGAAAGGGTGTGGGGCATAGAGAAGGTGGTGCTGCCATTTTTGCAAGGCCACCATCACTGCAAGCAGCTCCTATCATATATCAGATAATTAGTTTTGGCGGGGATTATTTTGTAGAAAAAATAACACATGGGGGTTTGAGTCCATCTTCTCCCTCCCGTAGTACCGCTGCACCTATGGCATAATTTGAAGCATCAGTTTCTATCACGAATGGCCTCCTGGGATCCCATATGGGCCAAGACAGGCACATTAAGTAAGTTGTCCTTTAGTAATTTAAATACCTGCTCCTCTTTTCTTCCCCACACAAACGGAACATCCTGCATTAGATGCGTGAGAGATAAGGCCATTTGGGATAGACTTTTCACAAACTGATGTAAGAAGTTCAATGTTCCCAAAAAAACTCCACACTCCCATCTGATGAGTAGGGGCCTTCCATGCTTGCACTGCGCGCAGTTTATCTGAAGTATTCCCAATCCATTCTGGAAAACCACGTTGCCTAGGAATGTCACCGAACTTTAATTAAATTCACATTTGGAAGGTTTCAATCTCAAACCCATCCATCCAATTGCCCCAGAACTTCCCAGACATATTGGACATGATCCTCTCAGGACCAAGAAAATACTAGGATATCATCCATATAGGTATCGCAGCATCAACTGATCATCTCTCCAAGGACATGATCAATCATCCGCTGAAACACTGCTGGAGCATTTCTAAAACTGAACGGCATCACACATAATACTAATACACCCCCAAGTGACACTTAAACGTAATGTATTTTTGATGTTCCAGTCTCACCAGAACCTGATTGAAAGCATCCATGAGGTTAAGATTTGTAAAAATGGTGCATCCGGTAATCATTGGGAGAATATCCTCCAACAAAGGCATTAGATATGGATCAGGCTCAGTGACCATGTTCAGATGTCAGAAATCCACGCATGGCATAGTTTGCCACTCTCTTTTGGCGCCAGTAATACAGGAGACACCACCGGTGACTTAGAAGGATCAATCAATCCTTTGTCCAACATTGACTTAACATGGATCTCCAACGCTTCTTTTGCTCATTGTTTAAGTGGGTATACCAGAAATCCCGGGAATCTCTGACCCTTCCTTAAACCAGAATGAAAACGCAAAAGAACCAGTAGGGGAAAAAGGCGAGTTCCCAATAGGTACAAATACACCCACAAAGTTGCTACATTCAGTCAGTAACTCTACCTCCTGCATTCCCCCAATATTTCTGAGTCTACTTGGGGCATCACTTCCAACCTACATCTTCCACCTTATCCACAACCTTGTCAGAGGATTCAAAGTAATTGTATTATATGGCAGATCAACATGAGGCTGGAAACAATGCCACCACCACATCCCCAATACCGCAGGATGGACCAGATTTCTGATTACACAGAAGCTTTCTCTGAACAAAAACAGGTTCTGCTGAACAACTACCCAAGGCTCCCAACACCATGAGGAAGCCCTCCTTGACACATCAGCAAACACCACCTCAGGACCTCATACATTTTTAACTTCAAACTCTCTGCCAGGGCGAATTCCACATAATTTTCCCTGGCCCCTGTATCCACTAGGGCCAACACCTTCTCTGTCTGACCTTGCGAATATAACTCACCTGGAATAAATAGCTGAAGATAAAAAGAAGAAGTAGATTTAATGTTTAAAGCATTCTCATATTGTAAATTTGCTGGTAAGGTAGGTCTGGGACTATTACTCTACCCAGGTCCCTGACCTCCTGTTCTCCACAACTCCTCAACGTTTTCCTGGAAGAAACCTCCATGAATATTTCCACAATTCCTGGGTGATCCCTGCCAGCCTCCTTGACCTCTATGAGCCACTGCAGGTGACTGGCCCCTTTCCAGAGACATAGAATCCTCCTGCCAGTTTTGCGCCATGACCAATTGTTTATCAACCTGTACTGCCAATGCAAGTTTCTTCATCCAACATACTCTGATCTTTAGCAGCTGCCATAGGGGCAACGTATCCACTTGCAGCCCCTGTCAAAACATTCGTGATGATTGTGACTCTAATAAACATGCTGCTTTTACCAAAGGTCAGAAGATCCACCCATATTCTTCAACTGATCCTTGCCCCTGACTTGCCATCAGCAAAGCTGACCACGCCTCATCCTGTGCCTCATATGGATAGGCAGCCCGGTTGATCCAATTGACACACTCATCCATGGATCCTGGAAGGCGACCTTGCTCCTCAATCAGTTCTTGCACCCAATCCACCAGGTCCAATGGTATTTCCTCCACAATTTGTGCAATCTGCAGTGAGAAAGGGGTCCCCCTCCCATTGCTTGAGCTAACTGCGCCTGAAAATGAATCTGAGACACAATTTGTTAAATCTTTTCCAAAGTTTCCATGGGCAACGCCACCTGATTTTTGGAGATTTAGATACTCAATGGCTCTCCTCCTCCTTCATGGGACTTTCACCACATACTCAAACCACCTCTCTTATCATGAATGTTAATGAGAAACTCACCATTACCACTGTCAAAACATGGCAATACCATTCCTCCCCTCCCAGGGCACCACCTCTTCTTGGGGCCCCCACAATACCAACAAAGATGTATTTGAGTTGCATCAAATGTAACGGGTGGGTTTACACCAATATGCCATGAAGAAATTGGGATCTAAGAGCCACGTCGCTGACCACACAAGGGACAGGCCTGCTAAAGCCCATCCTCAAACCCTTCTGCCATGTCTCATTGTTACCATGTATTCCCACACCACTGTCCCCATGACACTGAACATCAACAGCAGGGTCTGACTCCAGAAAAGGGCTGAGAATGACGCCAATGCCAGGCCAAGCTCACTAGTTGAGCTCATAACTTCAATCCAATACTATGATTTAATAAAGTAATATTTTATTTTAGCAAGCAAATTTTTTATTAAATTTCTGGTTTTTTTAGAAGACGCAACTGGCCATTCAGGGCCAAATCATCCCCTAATAAATAGCACTCTGCTAGTATTGTGTAAGCTCCCTCATATGCTAAGCTCTCTCAAACACCATCAAGCACATTGCTCGCAAAGGCTCCACATCCCACTGGATCATCATCCACGCCATTTGTAAGCCCAACGTCATATTTTCTCATAGCATTTTTGGTTTTGGGATGTCAAATCTCACTACTCTGACTTCCTCAAGTTTGAGGACCTTTTTATCAAAGCAATATTTAGATTGAGTGCTACCAGATCCCTTACAGTCCCCATCCCATATTGATCATTTGGCTGTTATGCAGTATAAGGGTGTGTGTATGGTGGATAGTGTCTCATTGGCGCTCCCCCTTATGAATTGGTAGTGAAATTGTAGTACTGGTAGGGGACAGACTGGGCAAAGTTTTCCTGCCTGGGGGCTGGAGGTACATCATGGCTTTTTTGTTAACTCTGGTGGGACATCTTCTACTATATGGGACACTTTACAGCGCCAGCAAGGGTTTTGACACTGCCTGAAATGTTTATAGGTTCTTTAATTCGTGGCAGCAGAGGTTGCTTTTCAGATGTTGTCCCCGCACTAGCATATTTAGTTGTTACGCTTGCTCTTAGAGGGTGCTCATCAGTGTGGTAAACTCAGAATAAGGAATGGTCTGCTGAATTTTTGAGTGAGCACAACTTTAGACTCAACTTCTTCTATCTTGGGTTTGATGGCTGCCAAATTGTTTAGCCAGTGACTGGCTAGGAGTGCATACTGGTGGTAGATTTTATTGTCATGGTTGGAGCATGAAGGTTGTGCTATGAGGGATGCATTAAGTAAAGTTCTTTTAAATGCGTCAAAAAACCATTTTAATAACTTTTGGTCCATATCATTGAAGCTTTAGTTGCCAGACTGATACCATTGTCTCAAGAGGTCTTAAATCTTATCCATAAAGTAGTTGACGTCATTATATTCTTTGAGTCACATTTAGAGGAACTTATCACAGAGTTGCATGATGGATATTAAAAACTTAGTTCAGGAACATTCTTGCCATTTGTCTCAGGAGTAAAACAGGAGGTTGACAATGCGCCATCACCTAGCTATACCTGTGAGAAGGCTTAGCACCTTGCCAGCTTGTTTTAAGTCATTCATGTTGTAGTCATCTCGCCAGGATTTTAAGTCATTAGCCATTCATCAATTGTCATTTTCATTTTTAGGGTTTGCCAGGTGTAAAGCCTCATCAGCGTTAGTGTTGTGGTCTCTTTCTGGAAGGCGTTTGCCGATAGTTCCCTGAAGGATCAACATCTTGTTGTGGAGGTAGCAGATTCTGCTAGCTGATATAATAGATTGACAGTGTGACAGAGTAACTATTAGGGTTCTCTGGTTTCTAATCTGATGATCATTATCTTTTATCTTGGGTGTTTTATTGAAGTAAACTCATAGGTTAATGATCTTATGAATCAAATAAAATAATGTGATAAATAAATTGAAATATATAAATTTAAATTTATTGCGGGGAAAGGCTGACCATGGGACGGACACTTCCATATATGACGCAAGAAAGATAAGCTTAGTACCAGGGGGCACCCCAGAGAAGCGATGCTATCTCTTGTTGCCAGCGGGAACGCCACTTATGGGGAGGGGGAGGGAACGTGTGAAGGGGCCGTAGCCACTATTGAGCACGTGTGGAGGAAGGGGTCTGATTTGATGAACCAGACTGGGAACCAGGAGGAGACCAGCTGTCAGCGACGCGGTGGGAGATATCCAAACATCCACGCTTGAAAGTGGTCCACCAAATGAGACCGGAATCTGTGGACAGCTTCTGGGAGGGTGGGGATGGAGCCAGCGATGGCATCCAAGACAATCGTGTGGATAGTCCACATGGCGATTGCAACCACCAGAGCATGGAGGGAGGGTGGGAGGGGGAGGCCATTGATGAAGCAAACATATCGCTTGACAGACTGAAGGGATGCGTTTGATCCTGGCCTAGCAGACGTTGGACTTCGCGCCATATCACTTTAGAGGTGGGGCACTTCTCCAGGCGATGGAACAGCGTTCCATACTGGCCACACACGACACAGGATGAGTGTAAAGCGTTAGAGCGCTCAGCTGTACAATACGCCCGCCTCAGGCAGCGCCACACATGGGAGCGGACTTGAGGCTGCAACAGAGGATGGTGTGCGTATTTCCTGATAGTCTTTTGGGTCTCAATGGAATAAGGGATGTCCATCATGCCTAGGTAGTCCACCCTGGATAGGACTTGGGGTCGAATGGGGATCACGCCATCATGGATGGGTGGCCCCTGTACCTCTTGTGTGAACTGAGGAGAGGGGCGGCCTCTTCGGGTTGTATGTCCACTAATATGAATTCTCCACTCTGCGCTTTGCATGGAGAGTAGGATTCGTTTGTAGTGGGTTTTAGTCCCGTGAGGACCTGTGGCCGATGTGTGTGATGTGAGGTATTTCATCAGGGAGTGGGGGTTTGATGGATTGTTGAGGCCCAAGGCTTGGGAGAAGTTGGAGCGGGCCACGCGAGACCAGTGTTGGGATGGGAGTGTAGGAGCGGTGATGGCCGCGATCCAGGTGCCCAGGATCTTGGCAGCATGGGCTTTGAAGTCAAGCAGGCCCATGCCACCTTGATGATGAGGGCCAAACATGACCTCTAGCCATACTGGTGGAGGGCGGCCTGTCCAAAGCCATTCTTGCAGCAAAGCATGAAGGGGATTTGAAGAAGCTTGGGGAGAAGGGGATGGTGTGGGCTCCGAACCAGACTTTTGGATAGGAGCATAGAGTTGGCAAGAACAACTCTGCCAGTGAGGGTAGTAGGGTGGGCTCTGAGAGAGGCGATTCGCTTCGTCACGTTGTCCAGTATATGGCACTCCATTACTGCTGACGCGTATCCGCCTGCCTCCATCCACACGCCCAGATGGCGTACCGGTCCTATGGTAGGACGTGGCACAAAGGGGAGCACCAGTGGAGTGGTGTGTGTTGAGTTAGTAAGGCGTGGATGTGGGCGAGCAGATGGGCCGGGTTGGGAACTACTTGCTGGGGCCCAGCAGTTCTGAAACCGACCAAGGAGGATGATTCTAGTTTTGGAGGCGTTCAGTGCCGCGTTGCTTACCCGGGAATATTCCTGGATGAGGGCTTCAAGCGCGCATGCATCTTTGCTATTAGACACCCCCACCACGCAATCATCTGCAAATGCCATCATCTTGACTGGGGTTTGGCCTGGCACATGGACCCCAGTGAGGTGGGCATTCACATTTCGCAGTAGTGGGTCAAGGCTGAAGTTGTATAAGAGTGGGCTGAGGGGGTCCCCTTGTCGTAGGCCCCTTTGAGGGTGGACTACTTCTGTTAGGAAGCCTGGGCCACGCACTGCCATTGTCGCAGATTCCATGAGCAGCATCACCCAGTTTATGAAGCGGGGGGTAGGTGGAATTGATGGAGGCAGGCCCTTAGGTATTCCCAGTTTACTCTATCATAGGCCTTTTGTTGGTCCAAGAATACAAGTGCCCCAGAGGCTGTGGACTGACACACATTAGCCACAGAGTGCACGTTATCCCAAATCGACCTTCTGGGGATGAAACCAAATTGTTCTGGGGAGATGGTGGCAGATGCTACAGTCCATAAATGGTTAGCCATGATTTTGGTTAAAACTTTGGTGTCTGTGTTTGTTAGAGAAATGGGGCGCCAGTTGGCTAATTCAAGCCTATCCCCTTTCTTGAAGAGTGTGACAGTAAAGGCCTCATGTCCTCCTGGTAGGAGGCGCATTTCCAACAGGCTTTGGTTGAGTGAGGCTAGCAGCAATGGGGATATATATTTAAAACATTTTTTGTAGAACTCATATGGAATGCCATCTGGGCCTGGGCATTTTTGGTTTGGTGCACCACGAATGGCTGTCCATAATTCATTCGGAGTAATTAAATTCATTATTTCTGGGTATCAGAAAATGGTGTGGATATGAGCTCAGTCAAGAAATTCCGCCATTTTGGCCAGCTTAATTGGTTCGGCTTGGTATAACTCAGAGTAATATCTTTGCGTTTTGATTGCCACTTCAGCCGGTGTGTCCGCAATGGAATTATCCAATCTTTGCACCTGTGTGCAGGCCACGCTCTGGCATGGTGCGAAAATTTTTTAAAGAAGTATGCGGTGCACTTGTCGCCTTTAGTGATGCATGTGGCCCTGTATTGGACACAAACCCGATGTTTGTGTTGCCTTTTGAGTGCGTTGAGGTGGGTAGCTGCCTCCGCCCACTTCCGGCCCCATGCAGGGCTATATCCTGTGGCTGGAATATTGGACTCCAAGTGGGCCAATTCCACCAGCGCGCGCGAGATAACCGCCAATGTGGCTCATGAGCGTCTGGAGGAGAGATGGCGATAGTTGCAGATGGTGTCATCTTTGAAAGTTGCCCATGTGGAAATGGGGTCCGCACAAAATGGTGCAACAAACAATTTCACCAAAGTTGCCTCTTCCACCCACGTGGAAAATCCTGATGACACAAGCTCGGGGGGGCGGATTTTGCACCAATGTGGGGCCTTTGCAACTGTGACGGGTAAGTGGTATGTTATCAAGACCAGTCAGTGGTCAGGGAATTCCATTTTCGTTGTTTTGAAGTGGGAGATGTGGGGTTGGAATTTCGCCGGTGTTAGAATAAGGTCGATGCAGGTCATGGACCTTAATTGGCCGTTGTGGATGTGGGGATGCATCATGTTTTTGAGCAGTGGGGCATGTCACAGCAGCGCATCCATTAACCCAAGGGTGGCTTTTAGAATGCGTAGTTCTATGTGACCCTGTGGGGCGTGGGGTGAGGGTGGCCACCAGTCCGTTGGTGAGGTTAGCCAACAGTTCATGTCACCAACTAGGAAAGAATTGGGGAGTAGCAGGAGGGATTTGACCAACGAGAAAAATTCCTGACGCTCGTGTGCACCATTTGGGGCATAAATGTTGACGATTGTGTGCGCAACATTGGCCTACAAGAAGGTGACAACGAGCACTCAGCCATTTAGGAATATTTCTGAGGATGTGAATTTTAAAAATTGTTTTTCTTAATTAGCACCCCACAGTGCTTCGACCAAAAGGATAGGGATGGTAGGAGCATTGTTTTCCAAGCTTCCTTGGAACCTCGTGGACAGTAGGACTCCTGGATAGCCAGGATATCCACGGGTAAATTGTTTTGCAAAAAACTCAGTTTCCTAGCCTGGGACAGGGAGGCCTTGAGTCCAGCAATATTCAGCATCCCTAGAGTGAAGGTTTCCCCCATCACACCTTAGGTGTGAGGGGGTGGGCCCCCTGGCCCACCAGCCTCTTCCAGGTCCCCACAGGCTTTCACAGCAGCATGGGTGTTAGCAGCAACGCTATCAGGGTTTTTATTAATTTTTGTGGAAAGAGTCGCGTTGGCTTTGGCCTTTGCTTTTTGTTTTCCCGACGTTGGACAAATTTTTTGTGGTATGGATAAGTTCAGTGCACCGTCGAGAGAGGCAAAAAAAATTTTCGTTTGGGATAGGTCCCAAGTCAGTTTTGACTGGAGCTTGGGTGCAGCGATTGGGTGAGTTCAAATCTCCCATCAGATCCTCATATTGAGTGGCCCGCTCAGCATGGGCCTCCCAATCTGATTATGTGATGGATTCCTGAGTTGCTTCTACTGCAAAGGTCTCCATGTCCTCCTGGCGTTGTGAGTGTGGGATGGTGGTGGTGGCCTTGGCCACTTCCTTGGCTGCAGCCCTATGGGCCTGCTTGGCCTTCTTCCACTCCTGTGGGGAGATGGGCTTTACCAATAGGTAGCAGCCTTGTGCTCCCCACGGGAAAGCCTCCTTGGTACTTGCAGTTGGTTTGTAGTGCGCCTCTCCGCTGGCCATGGCCGCCGAGGGGTGCTCTTGGAATGTGACGCCCTCCTTGATGGGGCATGCATGCACCTTATGGCTGAACGCATCACAGTGGGTGCAAATGGGGGGCGCGCTGTCCACAGTTACCCGGAATGGGTGGGTGGTATGCCCTGCAATATCAATAAAGGTGGAGTGCGGGATCTGGGCTAGGTCCTTCGCGATCTCCTCAGTTGGGGTCAGAACTGTGATGGCTTTGCCGGTGCACAGGTGTGGCATCAGCGTGAAACATTGCATTTTGAAAGATTGTATTTCACCATATATGGCTAGACCATCTTTCAGGTGTTGCTCCAAAAAGTCACATTTTACTGTAATAGGCAAAAAGTCAATTGTGAGGAAAATTTGGTTTGATTTTGTCCATCTGGTGCATTTGGTTTCAATGACCCGTTGCCCTTTGGGGAGGTTGACCACTATGCGCACCGCTGCAGCCTCGTCTGCTACTATTTTGCTTTCAAAACCTAGGTCCAGCCAACTGCACGACATGGAGTGAGGTGCAACGTACACCACGGTCAGGAAAATTTTGTGTACATCTTCACAAAATTTTTCCCATAAGGCCATTTTTTGGATGTCCAGATACACACGGACTCCAAATTTCACCAACGAAATTGGCTGGGAGTGTGGCGTGTTGATGTACTGGTTGCATCGTGCTTGCCACGCAAGTATCTCCGGGGAAATTGTGACCGCCAGTTTTTTTAGATTTTTTTCTATTCCGCTGGATTCTCCGGGGCGTTTTTGAACATTAGAGGCCGCGGGCCTTCCGCCTGCTCCTCTTGCCTTGCTTGCCCAACTGCTCCCAGACATGGGCGCAGACTAATCTCCTCTATGAGATTATCAAACTAGATTTAGTCTTAAATTGAATAGGTTGCAAAAGTGTTTGCAACGAGAAAGAAAAGTAGTAAATTGAAATATTTAAGCTGTTATTTAGTAACAAACACAGGGATTTTATGACTGTCTCTAAGGGCTTTTCAAAACATAGAATATTTTAGAATTGTTGGAAGACTCAAGATAAAAATGAATATTGTTGAATGTTAACTTTTTTTATTTATTTGAGGATGGCCAACCAGGGGACTGACACATCCGATATGTAGGGAAATGAAAGTAAAGAGGGAGAGCACACTAAGCAATGGGACCTGAAAGATAAGACATGGTACACTTGGATGTGGCTAGGAGCCACGGGTGGTGGATGACTTTGACCCTAAGTGACTTGACAGCTCAAGGACTAGCAGGGTTTACCACCTATAGAGATTGTGAAGTTTTCAGTGTCACAACGAAGGAACCAGATTGGCAGCCAGTTACCCATCTGTTTCTTCCATTTATGTTTTAGTGATCCAAATATCCAGGCTTGGAAGTGGTCAGCCAAATGGCTGTGGAACCTAACGATAGCTTGGCTGATGTTGTGGAAGATCCCGTTGAAAGTATCAAGGGTAATTGTGTGAATGAATCATATTGCAATACTCACAATTAAAGCCCTTAGCGTCTGAGGGAAAGGTGAGATCATGTTGAGTGCCAGGATATCGCGGGATAGTCGGAATTCAGCTGATGGTGATTGCTGGAATAAGTACATCACATTGGCCCAGATATGCATGGATGGCGGGCACTCTTCCAAGCGGTGGGCTAGCGTGTTGGGTCTTCCGCAGATGGCGCATGATTGGAACATTGAGAAGTTTCAGTCAGCTGCCCTAAACGTGCGGCGCATGTAGCGCCATACTGTGGAGCTCACTTGTGGGGATAAGAGGGGACAAGTGAAGAGGTCCCACACCTTCCTTTGGGTGCGCAAGTCATATGGGACGTCTTGGTAATCTAGATAGTCAATCTGGGATAAAGGGAAGGGTGGTAGTGAGGCAGGTGCGTTGGTCACAGTTTGTCCTCTGTGTAGTTGCATATAATCTATTGGGGGTAGTATCCTCAGTTTGATATGCATAGGAGAAACTCCAATCCTCTTGTCTTAGGGTGTACAGGACGCGTTTGAAGTAGCGGTTGGTGTTATGCAGTCCTGTGGCTGTTAGTTGTGTTGTTAGGTACTTCATCAGTGTTGCAGGGTTACAGGACACCTCAGATGTAGTGCCCTTGAGAAGTTAGTTTGGGCTGCCTTAGCCCAGTGGGGAGATGGTGGGTTGGGTGACGTTGTCAGAGCTAACCATGAGCCAAAGATTTGCGTTGCTTGTTCTGTGAAGTTGATCAGCCCCATCCCGCCTTTCTTCCGTGGGCCATGCATGGTCTCCAGCCTGACTGTCGCGCGGTATCCAGACCACAGCCAGTTCTGCAAGAGCTTGTAGACTGCGTTGGTAAAGTTGGCGGAGAAAGGAACTGCGTGAGCAGCAAACCATAATTTTGACAAGATCAGGGAGTTGGGTAACAAAACAACTATCAGCTAAACTAGCTTTACTTCTCCGCATACTTGTCATTCTTTTTTGATGTTGTCCAATATTTTGGTTTCAATGGTGTCAAGTGCATATCCACCAGCCTCAAGCCATATTCCCAGCTGATGGAATGGGTTGGCGGTGGGGCAGGGTGCTAAGGGTAAACACAGTGGTTTTATTGGCTTAGATCTTTGTCTTGTGGTAGGATGTGCGGTGGGTTGGTTTGGTCAGTGGTGGGAGGGTGGGGTCCAATTTGAGCTAAATTTACCCATTACAATTACCTCTGTTTTCTGTTTGTTCAGCATGGCATTAATCACTGACTCATATTGGTGAATAATGCGATCAATAGCTCTGGCAACCCTATTGCCTGAGACGCCGACTATGCAGTCATCAGCAAAGGCGAGCATTTTGGTTGGTAGTTGTCCCTCCAACCTGATTCCAGAGAGCTTTGAGTTTACTATGCGGAGGAGAGGGTCAAGGCTGAAATTTTATAGTAGGGGGCTAAGCGGATCGCCTTGTTTGAGGTCCCTTTGTGGGGTGATGGTGTCTTTAGGAAACCTGGGCCTCTGATTGCAAAACTGGCTGAGCCCGTTAGGAGAAGCGCCCAGTTTATAAAGCGGGGTGGTAGGTTAAAGGCCTTTAGACATTGATTCAAAGTAGTCCCAGTGTACTCGGTCATATGCTTTCTTTTAGTCCAGGAAAGCAAGGGCGCCTGTGGGGTTATATTGACAGATGTTGGCTATGGTGTGAATGTTATCCCAAATTGAGAGATTGGGGATAAAGCCAAACTGATGGGGGAGAGGGCTGTCTGTGCAATGCAACCCAGACGCTTAGCTAAAATTTTTGTTAGTATTTTAGTATAAGTATTGGTGAAAGCAAATGGACGCCGGTTGTTTAGGTCTGCCTGATCTCCTTTTTTGAAGAGTGTGACCACATATGCATCTTGGCCGCCAGGTAGAAGGGCTGTGTCCTCCAGCCACTTAACCAAAGTTGCCAGTAATACTGGTGCGATGTAATCAAAGTACTTTTTGCAAAATTCATATGGAAGGCCATCAGGCCCAGGGCACTTGTGGCGCGGAGTTGATTTTATTACCTCCCATAGTTCATCTCTAGTGATGGGTTGGGCAAGGTCTGGTTGATCAGCTATGTTGTCAATATTAGCAGATGATAAAAATTTTCCAATTTTTCTAGGTGCCGCGAAATCTACCATGTACAGGTCAGTGTAAAATTGGTGTGTTTCAGCTGATATTTTGGATGGTGTGGACGCCAGTGTGTCATCTGCTCGACGGACTTTGTAAAAGTTGCCAAAATCAAAAATGGTTTAAAATGGCGGAAAGATTGGGCCATGTGAGCTTTGCCTGATAGAATGTATTTTGACTTGTGCCATACTTTGACATAGTGCGGTGTTTTCTAAAGAGGGAGTTGACCTGTTCAGACAGTTGGAACCACAGGCATCCCCATTAAGGGCTTTATCCCTCACGAGGTGTGTTGTTTTTCTAAGTGTTGGAGATGTCTGATAGCCTTGTTGATTGTTGTGGACATTGCGGCCAGCTTTCTGGAGTTCAAGTGACAGGCTTTCTTGGTTATTCTAGCCTTGAGAATTTCCTACTCGGCAATAGGGTTCCCATTAGGTGGTCATTTTTTTGTCTGTGTTGTTAGCACCATCTTGATCCAAAGTTTAAGCTCTGGAAGATGGATGGTGCTTGGGTGGACTTTGTGCCAGGTCGGTGGCTTTTGGTATTTCGCCGTGGATGATAATTTTATTGTAACCATTTGGTGGTCGGAGAGGGGATAATTGTTGTTGTAAAATTTGATACACGGTGATGGAAGTCTACAGGGGAAAGCATCAGGTCAATCTGGATCATTGAGACCAGCTGGTTATTGCTATAGTGGGGCCTCATCATGTTGGCCAACGTGGTGGCCTGTTTGGGGATAGTGTCATACAGGCCCAGTGTTGCCTTTAATATGCATAGCTCTATGTGGCCGCGGGGTATAGCCTTTGATTTAGGCAAGCGGTCAGTTATGGAGTTAAGCCGGCAATTGAAATCTCCTGCAAAAAATGTTGCCTCAGTGAAAGGGATCAAGAGGATATTGGAGAAAGATTTTTGGAGGTCTTTTGGATCGTTTGGGGCATACACACACACCACGGCAAAAGTTTCTCCATTCCACTCAAAATCTGTTAGAAGCAACCATTCCTCCAGGTGGGAGGATGTGCTTCAGATATTTACTGGAGGATTACAGTTAGAATGAATTACCACCCCACAGTGGTACGTCCAAAAAGATTTAGCTGGAAGGAGCATGGTTGACCATGACTCCTCCTCCCCTGGTGGACAGTAGGGTTCTTTGACGGCCAAGATGTCCATGGGGATATTGCGCAGGAAAGCCATTTTTTTGGCCCAGGACATGGGGCCTTGGATCTCAGAGTGTTGAACGTCCCTATGGTGATTGCGATAATCAGCACATCAGGAACGTTGGGGCGATCCACTGGGGTCACCCCATTTCCTAGCAGCGCAGGTCATACTACAAGTTTGGGGCCAATCAGCCATATTGGTTCCAGCATGTTGATTGGTGGTTGTAGTGTTGTCTTGTTTGGTTTCTTTGGGCTCAGATTACTCTGTGGAGATTGGCTCTGTTATGGGTTGTATTGTTCCCACTAGCGTAAAATTTTTCTCTGCTTACCTGTGGGTTAGATGTGCAGAAATTAGGTGTCAGGGTAATTGGGTTTTGTGCAGGAGCATTGTCACATTGTGATTGGCTAGGATGAGCTTCCATATTGTACTCATGAACCACATTGTCACTGGTCACATGTGATTGACTAGGAGGATCCACAGTGGTGCATGGTGGTTCTGCTTCAGTGTGGTTGGAGGCGTTTGATTGGTTGTGTTTGAAAAATTCACTTTGATTTTGTTGGATTTTATGCGGGGGATCTGAATGGTTATTTCACTGCGCTGCTATGGCATCTGACTGAATCTGGTTAGAGGAAATTGTGGTGTGAGCTTGGGTTTTGGCAGAACTTGTGGCCTGCTTGCAGGCAGCCTGTGCGTGATGACAATCCTTGCGCGAAATGGGTTTGACCAAAGTAATTTCAGCTCTTTTGCCCTAATGGAAGGCGTAAGTGGCGTCCTTCATTTTACTGAAGGTTAGGCTCATTTTATCCATATCATCCTCACAAAATTCTGTTGCTTCTATCCTGCACTTGACAAGGCATGTGTGTTCTTTGTGGCCTAGAGCTGAGCAGAAGCTGCAGATGGGTGGGGTGTGTTCCAGTGTGATGCAGAAGGGGAAAGATATGCTGCCATCGGGGAGGTTGATGGTTGCTGTGTGTGAAATGAGGGTGATATCCTCTACCACGTCCTGGTTGGGTTCAATAATGGCTATTGCCTTCCCTGTACGCAGGTGGGGCAGGAGGGGGAATTTTTCAAATTCAAATTATTTAATTTTTCCATAACTTTCAAGGCCCACACAGAGCCCATCCTCAAGGATTTCATGGTGCACAGTGCTTGGGAGTCAGTCAAATATAATGAATAGGTTGCTTGCCTCATTCCATTGTGTGCGCACCATGTGGATAATGCGATCTTGGTTGTTATTTTTAACAGAAAATTTGGTTTTTGCTGCATCCGCCACTTCCTCCACGGCCATGAACCCAACATCCACCCATCCTCTATGTAAATTTTTAAAATTTACCAAAATGGTGTTCAGGAAAATTGTGAAGAAGGCCTTTCTCATTTTTCCCATAACTTGAGGTAAGTATTGCTGACCATAATTCTAAGGCCATTCTCGAGGGAGGACAAGGGTTGGGAGTGTTTGATTTTTATAAAAGCGCCCATTTTTTGCAGAAATTGCAAAACTCCAGGTGTGGCGCTATACTCACCCTTTTTGGGGGAGGTTGTCCCAACATACTGCCAGGGCATTTTTCTCTGACAGGTTGGGTGGGTTTGGGGCCTTTTGCACTGGCCACTTTTGCCCAACTGGTGTTGGTGCAGATGAATCTGCTCATTTTCCTGGTTGATTATCAAATTTGGATGATTTGTGGAGAATCGTGTTACTAATAGTGATAGTAATGGGAATTAAAATCAACTTGAATGTTTTTTAATATTTTCTGAATATTAGAGTACTGCTAGGCCATTCAACAACATTGCCAGGGACTGTTGTACCGCTGTCCTGGGTGGGGGTAGCTAACCATGATCTAGCATAAACAAGTTTTTGGATACAGGTGGCAAGGACACTAGATGGGACTAAATATAAAAAAGGTGGGTATATTGGTATAAGAGTTACTCACATGATGTTTTTATGATTAAGTGGAAAGAAGTTTCTTGGAGTTTGAGGTGGCAGATCATTATTGGATTCACTTTAGTGAATAACTTTAATAGTTTTAATGTATACAATGTGTGTCAACCTTGGGACAAATATACCAAACCAAGACTTTTTTATAGCAAGTACATGTTTTGAACTTGTATTGAACAAAACCTGCATTAGGATGGTAGCAGGAATTACCCTTTCAAGCTAATCACCCTTTAGTTTTAATAGTTTTTGCACAATATACTTTATTTTTATTGACCACAAAAACTTAACAATATGAATGCTTTAACTATATATTTCATTACTCTTCCTGAACTTACTATATTTTAAATTTGTAAGTGTTACTATTTTCTTCTTCTAAATTTCTGGAATTCATGATTGCAAATGATTTTGAAAGTAATTTTATCATCTAAATTTCATTGCAGTTATTTTTTGGTAAGCGATATAACTTTTAATAATTTTAACACTAACTTTTTCTTTCTAACTAATCTCACTTAAAAGCATAGTTTATATATCTAGAAGTTTAATTATGAGGTTTCTGTTAGTTTTCTTACGTTAGGCTTAACCATGATATTAAACCAGGCTGCTCCGCTGCATACCATCCCAAATATGACATCCAAACATAGAGTGTCAACCAGACCATCAAGAGGCATAATTGATATTATACCTCTGCCGCGCAGGATACCTGGGCTGGTGATCTTCCTTTGACATAGTCCACACACATAATAATGCCATTCATTTGTATACCAGAAACTCACCTTGTGAAGCCACTCTGGGGTTTAAACTCTCATTTTCCATCAGTCTTTTCCTTTACAAGAAGTTCCTTCTGCAGCAGACCATGTGCAGCAAATTTGGAGCACTCAATCCATGGTTCAAGAGCCCCAGACCAAGACAATTAGCAATTACATGCAATTTTCAGACTGAAAACATCTCTCTGCCCATGAGATTCAGGTAGGTTTTCTGTCATGTTGGATACATGCTATCTGCATATGAAGGTGCCCTCATATAAGTTTGCAAAAATGCCTTGGTCCCTATATGGTGGAGGCAGATTTTGGAAATCAAAATTTAGGTTGACTCTTCCAGCTCACTGAAAGAAGCATCCCATTTCCACGTTTCTCAGTTGTCTCCATTTAAGGGGAAGTACCCAGCAATGTGAGAGCCAATCCTGGTGAAGGATCAAAAGATGCTGAAGATAATTCAATTTTGGCATTGTGGAAACTTCACCATTTGGTGCATATACCCTATGGCCTGTAAGGAATTTCCATCATATGAGAACAGTTGGGGCAACGCCCATTATTGTGCCCATTGTTGTGAGTTGGTGGGAACTTTCCACACTTTGCACCTTAATGCTCCCTGCCCTCCCTAAAGATCAACACTCTATTTGTTAAAAAGTTTCCAAAAGCCTATAAGGACGTCACATTCACCTAAGTCCCTGGTGGTGCTTTCCCTGTCCAAAGAGGGAAGGATAATGTGGGACTTGGGGAGCACCCCCTGCACCTCAACCATGAGAAGTTTCCATCTAGGAAAAAGAAGGGAGTTAAGAAGGTGGACATCCCTCTTGTTTCCCAGGGCAATTTAGCCCATGTGGTAGATGAGAGGTGGGTGATGGCCTACACTAAAATTGCTCCCCTACCTCCCTTTTAGATGGTAACGTTCTAAGAGAATAAAGCCTCTGAATACTGCTGCTTTAGCAGCCACAACAGTAGGCACAGACTACTCAGCTGCGCATCATCAGAGTTAGGTGAGGGATATTGGGGAGGAGTTTTTATCATTGGGGTGTCGCTTCTTCCAGCAGTTAGGTTTGTACTAGCACCTAAGGGTTCCTCTATCAATGAGGCCATTAAATATAAACCTTGGATGGTATATACTTTGAAAAACAAAACCATGAATTTCAATATAAATTTGGACAAAAATAAGTAAAAAACAAGAACTATTGGGATATATTTAATAGGAAAAAGGTAAAACAACAACTCAACACCCTACCATAGGTAGGGTGCTGGTTTTTAAGCTTGGGGGGAAGGTGAAGGTTGTTAAGCTAAACTGCAGTAGTGGGTGAAGATTTCCATTTTGAACTTGATTAACAGTTCTGATTTCCAACTTACCCTTGATATTATATGCAATGGTTCCAAGCCTTTTTTGCCCCATTTTCCAGAATTCCAAATATCAAAATTTACTTTCCTGAGTTCAGAATGGAGTGTCAGGTTTGATATAAATTTTTGGCTTTTATTTTCAAATTTTTTTCCTGATTTGGCCTCTTTTATGATCTAAAGGGTAAAAGACCCTGTCCAACTTGATAGCTGGATATAAGGGACTTACAATCCCCTTCTCATCACCTAGGAGTTGGTGCAGAAAATTGGGGGATGTATGGAGGTGTCAGCAGTAAGAAGCCAAAACCAGCTTGAAGTTGGTGGCCACTTCTCTCACCCAGCAATCTCCACTGTTAATTTCAGTTTTTTTGATAATAAATTGGTACCCCAAATAACCAAATCTTCTATTGTATGCTCAGAAGAAAACCCTGCCAATTTGTTTTCTTTTCACTGGAGAAGGTGAGCCCACCCCCAACAGGTTTAGACATAATAAACCCTTTTGATATGCAATATAACCTCACATGCCTATCCTGGTCATGGGTGCAACCAGCCATCCACTGGATAAATCATAGCTAATCTGCCAAGAAAAATCACACTGGAAGTAAAATTTAGTACATAAATTTAAGACCAATTTGGGCCAGGAAGGTTGATATTGAATCAGCATCATTAGCAATTTAGAGTTTCAATCTGCCAAAATCAAGCGTGATTGTGTCTATCATGGTTAATGCTGATTTCCTTAATCCTAAGCCCCTACCATCAATACAACAGTCCCCACAGGTCCTGTTGTCAGTCAATTTCTATCCTTTGTTTAATAACAAACCTTTAGGTAAAATTTTCCTAATTTGAATCATTTTTAGTTATTTGTTAGCTGCAATCCCACCAGGTACCTTCTTTTCTGGTCTATATAAATGATTGGGCCATAGTATCTATACTTACTACCTTGTTACACTCCCTAACTGAATGAGGATATCATTATGGTGGTCACCTGAGGTTGTTCCCTATTTTAGATGCCTTGTGGCACCATGTTGTGGCCCTGCTCCTTGAGGTGATCTCCACCCAGTGGGCTAAGTTTTGCATCCCTCCAGTGCAATTGACCCCTCTTGTTTTCAGAGCAGATTTTTGGCCCCTGGGTTGCCTAAGGAATCAGCCTCCTTCAAAATCTGCATCCGCTACTCTTTCAACTTTATGGCTAGTGGTAGGTATGCTAGTAATGCTGATAGTCAATCATCATCCTTCAGTTATCCCCCACCATTAAAGTACCAAGTTGTGTGAATAGTTATACATCCAGTATTCTAGCTCATGCTTTGGGTGTCCACTCACCCAGACTGGAAGGCTGGTCTTAACTTTATTATCCAGTTACATGAAAAATTGCAACCATTTTGCTTGTCATAGGTGACTTTGGTATATTTCTGACCTATTACTTCTGTCTTGTCCAAATGACATAATTGAGGGGACTAACTGCAAGGATCGAGCTGGTCATCAGGAGGCCAAAAAGATGAAGTTGGCAGGCCTTCCTGACCTCAAAATACCCTGGACCAATGCTGGGTTAAGGAAAGATATGCCTAGGTTGGTCCTGAGGATGTGCGAGAAGTTTGGCTCTGCATTATGGCAGGAGTGTTAAACTGAACCAGCTATACAATTAAAAACAATGGTTTGCTTTGGTTGCTTGGTGAATGAGGTCTTGAAACCCATTTGATTTTCTAAGTTTCCAACTCAGGTCAGCCATGCCTTCAATTAATTACTTGAGTTTGGTCAATTTTGAAGTATAGTACCCTGTCAGATGGAAGCTTTTGCTTATTGGTGCACCTGGGCTTAGCACCACTTCCACTGATCAATAATTCCCCCACTTTTGCTTAAATATGATTCCTCGAGATCAACATCCCTCATTGGTTATCTTCTTTACCAATAAAACACCATTGGTTTACAATTTCTTTTATTTTTTTAGCTTGGGTGAACCTGTGCACAGACCTATTCAAGGAGGTCTCAAACAACGCCAGCCGTTTTATCTGCACTAAATTTACAACTGCATCTTGAGCACCGCTGGGCCACCCTGGTCCCCTCCAGACCAGGTCATCCAAGCCCTCCAGCCCTGAGCGCAGCTTGGATATGGACACTCATTGGGGTTCACTCAAGCCTTGTCGTTTGTTCACTACCTATTAATAAATACTGCCTTGCACACCCTTGTCATTTAATACTATAGCTCCAGCGCCCTCTGCAGGGCTTATTTTCACCTTATACTGATGACAAGTTCCTTGGCATTGTGCGGTGCACCGCACACCACCTCGCTGGGAACTGGAGAGTCATAAACACTCTCCTGACATTAGATGACCAACCCCTTTACATGCACAAATTCTATCTGTGTGGACTTTTGCAAAGTGGGAGTTGGGTGAGCCAGCTGCTAGTCCTGAACATGGTGGGACTCACCTCCGTTTTCTCACTTTGCCAATGTTTGAAGCATCTTAGCGTTATTATTACTACTTTAAACTGGAAAGTACCCATCCTTCTTGCTCGTACATGTTAGATATGTATGCTTCACAATCGGAGAGTCAGGATTCCCCAACTTTCCACCAAAATTTATAAAATCAATACAACTAAAATGTTTTTCCTTGTCACCACATTTAAATGGTTCATGCAGGATCACAAACAAAGGGCCTAGTTGTGATGGCCTTAGACAATGATGTGCAACCTATCGCTGAAATAGTTATAGGGTTGTTTGTGGCTTAAAACGCATTTTATAATGATGTTTAGTGATATAAAACTGAGCCATATATCTTCTCCTATAGCTCAGATTTGGAACCATTTCAGTATACCAAATCACCCCAGAGAACCCACGCTTGACCACTACCATGATCCGCAGAACACAGGAGGTGGAGTTTGAGTTACTTTTTTATTATAAAAATGTTTATGCAATTGCTTAAGATATGGTGGGATGTAACCTCAATAGTAAGAATGGCCATCTAATCCCTCTCCATTCTATGATGCAAAAACGTACCCTGTAGGCATGCTTATGCCTGATGAAGAATTTTCTGGTGAAGTATTGGCGTTTTCTGCCTTAATATAAAAACCATTTTGAATGTCTTTTGTTGATTGCTACCCTTTCATCCCCTTTAGGGAAAATCAGCACAACAATTTTAGTTGAAACCGGAGCCTCTGAGAATTTTATAGACCAAGACCTAGACGACTACCATGAGCTTAGTTACTTGCCAGGCGGTATGGCTAGGGGAGGGGCTTCTTAAGGTATTCCCACGATGAAGGTTTTAGGGTTATTGGATTATCAAGTTGGCAAATATCATTTGGCTGACCACTTCCAAGCTATCAAATTCTCTTTTACCCCATTTTTTGGGTGTAGAGTGGTGGCTAAAGTTTGATGTCATGACGAATTTGAAAGAAAATACCTTATTCCTAACGTTGAAAAATGATCACAAGTTGGTTGTTCCTTTGGCTGAAGCCAACTTTCAGGGCGATTTGCCTCGCTGGCTAAATATTCACACTCTCAGTCTTTCCCCATTGTTGAAGCCCTCTGTAGAGGTTCCCCTACTTTCCTGTTTAAAGTGGTTGTAATCTTCATTTGATGCGGCTTCAAGTAATGTACTACCTAATCACTCCGAGTTGATTGCAAGTTCAAGCTCGCAGTGGATCTGGTGCATATATCTTTCCCAATTTATCCGTTGACTGTACGGGAGGAATTGGCCTTAGATGTGTGTGTTAAGGAGCAGTTGGACAAAGGTGCTATTTTTCAGCAAACAACCCCTGTGTGTTCCCCACTTCTCCTTGTTGAGAAGGCCAATGGTACCTTATGCCTATGAGTAGACTATGGGAATCTTACCAACGTTACTGTACCAGACTTACATCCCATCCCCCTGGACTCAAAGATTGCACGCTATGTGGAAAAGGCGTGAATCTTCTCCAAGCCGGGCTGTTTAAATGCGTTAAATCAGAGTTTATCAAGAAGGGCCAGGAGTGGTTGACCGCATTCCATACCAGAAAAGGAATCTTCCAATTTTGGTTTATGCCCTTTGGGCTTAAAAATGCCCCTGATATCTTTCAACGTCATATTTTTGCAGCTTTAGGGGCCTGCTGGAGGTATGTATGGTTGCTTATATAGATGACACTTCAGTATTTTCCCCTTGACAATGAGTCCCATGCAGTACACCTTTGGCGGTGGTGGAGCTTTTGAGGTCTGCCAACCTTACTTGAAAATCAGTAAGTGTGAGTTCTTAAAGTCCCAGGTCACCTTTCTGGGTAACGTCATGTTTGACCAAGGGCACATGATAACTCCAGACAAGAAGAAGGTGATTTGTGAGTAGCTCACTTCAACTTTAGTTAAGAAATGAGAAGCTTTTTAGGGTGACGTATACGTTCCTTAAGAAATTTACCCCAAACCTTTCTGAAGTTGCTGCGCCTTTGTATAAGGCAAGTGGGGCAAAAGTACTTCAGTGGTCCCCCATTTTGGAGGATGCCTTCCAAATAGTAAAGTGTACTTTGCTGTACACTTCCGTTCTTCACCATGTTGACCCCGATATTGAGTTTATTGTCGCTTCAGATGCCTCCAACTTTGCCAAAGCGGCAGCCCTATTACAAGTAGCGAAGATTAAATAGAGCATCCAGTGGGATATTTACTAGTAAGATGTCTCTACCAGAGTTAAACTACGCTGTATATGAAAAAAGAGTTATCAGCAATGGTTAAGACGCTGACTTATTGGTGTTATCACTTGCATGGCTCATCCCAAACCTTCTGAATACGTACAGATCACCGTGCAAACTGTACTACCACACACCTCATGTCCTAACCCCACGGCAAACCCAAAGACATGAGACCATTGCTTAATTTGCATTTTCTTATGAGCTTACAAAGGCAAGGAGAATGGTTTGGCGGATGCTTTGAGCTGTAACCCTGCACTTGCTCCCAATACAAAGGAGGTGGAGGTACATAATACCCATTTTTTAAACTCTGGGTAAGATTGTGTCTCAAATTACCTCTCCCTTGGCCAATGGGCCAGCGCTCGCTCCTCTAGAAAATGCGGAGGAATATGGTATGTTAAGAAAGGTTGTCCTTTCCTAGCCTTTGTCAGCCAAATATACCATGGTCCTTGCAAAGAGCACACTGAATCAGGAGGATAACCCAAGGCTATTATGTAAAGGATGTGATAGTGTGGTTTCAGGGGCGCCTATGGGTTCCTACTGGACCACTTTGCCTGGAATTCATCCAGGGCCATCATGACGGAATCACCATTGGTCATACTGGGAAAGCAAGGACCCTTGAGCTTATCCGCTGCACTTAAAATTGGAAGGAATTAGCCACTCAGGTAAGAAGATATTGTAAAGAATGCCTACTCTGCAACCAAATGAAACCGAATTGCAAGCCTTTAGCAGGGTTGTTGGTACCAGTTCAAAAGGCTGAGGGGCCTTGGACTTCCCTATCAGTTGATTTTATTGTTAAATTTCCTGTATCTGATGGGTATGATGCTATCATGGTGTTGGTGGGCCGTTTTATGAAGTTCGCCCACTTTATCCCTTGCAGTACCACAGTCACCGCGGCTGAGATGGCTAGACTGTTTGTTACTAATGTGTTCATTCTTCACGGGGTCCCTCATGAAATAATTAGTGATCTCAGGCCCCAGTTTACCTCTGTTTTTTGGGAAGAGTTGTGTAAGACTCTTCTGATTTTGTAAGGAGAGTGTCTATAACTCTCCCTTTCCCAGCGTAGTAGTGCACGGTGCACAAGGCCAACGCCAGGGAACTAGATGTTAGTGCTAAAGTTATTAGAGCCCAGCTGAGGGTGCTGGAGCAATAATAGCTCAAGCAAAGAAATGTGATAAGTAACCCGCCAAAAACGTCGCGGTGTGCATGGGAAGAAGGGGTAAATGACCCAGGTTGGAGGGTACCTGATGAACCAACGGTGAATGAGGTGATAATCTGATTGTGTCCAAAATGTCAAGGTTAATGGAGTGCAAGACATCCTTGAAGAGGTTCGCGCACAGGATCATTGAAAAATACATAAAAAACGGTAAAATGGGGTAAAGGTTTATTTGGGAATTCAACCAACAAGAAATGTTGGTTGGGAAAACATATTTAAACATTGACGGGGAAATAAGGGGTTTGCATAAGTGGACCCAAGCACTGACCCACCAATAGTCACACGCTACCATCCAGATTGGTAAAATACACCAAGACTGACTTCACTCATGTAATCAATTGAAGTTGGATTCAACCTGAACGTGTGATTTCATAATTGGAACAGGTTTTGAAACCTTGTTCCTCAATAAACCAAACTGAACCAAACCATCAGTGTTCATTATGTAGACCATTCATTTCAATGCCTGGGCCAAGATAAGGGGCTGGGCATTTGGCACCCCACTAGTACCAACCTGGGTATATTTTTCCCATACCCAGCGTTGGTCTAGGGTATGCCTCAGGTCAGGGAGGGCCTGTAGCTTCACCTTCTGGGCCTCCTGGCGCCCAGCCTTATCTTTGAGGTTGGTCTCCACTATGATGTCATGTGCACATGACATTACCCTCTCCTCCCACCGGGGCTCAACCCCCCTCCAGGGGCTTGCACAAGAGAAAAGTTCTTGTAGGCAGAGGCCAACTTCATGGCGGCAACGGTCAGTTTAGGTTGGGATCCAGCAGCCTGGGGAGAACGCTTGTGGAAGGCTTCAATCATATTTTGGGCATGCACACAGTTGCACACTGGAACCCAACTGTTCTCTGCAATGTCAAAGCCCTTCCAGGATACCAGGTACTCAAGTCTTCTTTTTAATGTGGCGGGAGCCAACTATTTCTTCCACCTCCCACTCTGGCGCCCCATCCACAAGATAGGTCTCAGGAGTCTCTGGTGGGGGCCCTTAAACAATGTCAGTTTGCTCTAATGAAACACAGAGAAAATATGGAATGAATGGGGGGAGATCTAGCTGGTATGAGGCATGGCCCACCTTCTAATAACGCGTTAGGGGCCAAACCTCTTTGGTCCCAGCTTCTTTCATGGCTGCTTGATAGGGATGTTATGAGTATCAAGCATCACAAGATCCCCTTCCTTGTATGCAGGACCCACTCAGCGCTTCCCATCAGCATTCACCTTATACACCTACATTGCCCGCCTCCAAGCTTGTGGAAACCCCCTGGTGGACCTTTTGATTGTCTTGGCAAAGTCCACGACCGCTTCAACCTTAGACCCACAGCTGGGCTCCATGTTAAAGGTGGGGATAAAGCCATGGCTGGTGAAAAATGGGCAACAACTGATCGAGGAATGCAGCATGTTGTTGTAACTAAATTGGGCCATAGGAAGATGAGAAGCCCAATCTGAATCATCTGCGGCAGTGTAACACCGCAGGAGTTGTTCCAATCACTGGTTTACTCGTTCAGTTTGTTCATCTGATTGGGGGTGATAGGCAGTCAAATGGCAGGGGCGAATCTGAAGAGTCTTACACAACTCTTCCCAAAAGATGGAGGTAAATTGGGGTCCCTGGTCACTGATAATCTCTTGGGGAACCCCATGGAGCGCAAACACATGGGCGACGAAGATCCTAGCCATCTCAGCCGCGGTTATTGTAGTTCTGCAAGGAATGAAGAGGGCGAACTTTGTAAAACGGTCCACCACCACCATGATGGCATCATATCCGTCAGAGACAGGTAGTTCCACAATGAAATCAACTGAGAGGGAAGACCAGAGCCCATCAGCCTTTTGGACTGGTACCAACAGCCCCGCTAAAGGTTGACAATTGGGTTTGATCTGGTTGCATACCAGGCACTCCTTACAATACCGCCCCACCTGAGCAGGAAAGTCCTTCCAATTGTAGGTGTGACGTATCAACTCCAAGGTCTTTGCTTTCCCCAGATGACCAATGGTGATTCCATCATGATGGTCCCGGATGATTTCCAGGTGCAGTGGTCCAGCAGATACTCAAAGACGCCCCTGGAACCACACCATCTCATCCTTTACATGATAGCCCCTGGATAGATCCTCCTAATTTGAAGCGCTCTTTGCAAGTACCATAGTATATTCGCCTGACAGTGGCTGAGAAAGGACAACCTTTCTGAACTTACCATATTCCTCCGCGTTTTCCAGAGGCGCAAGCGCTGGCCCATTGGCCAGGGGAGAGGGAAGTTGCGACAGAATTTTATCTGTAGGAATCATCACCTGTGTGTTGTGGACCTCTACCTCCTTTGGATCAGGAGCTAAAGCTGAGTTGCGGCTCAATGCATCTGCCAAACCATTCTCCTTGCCCTTTGTGAACTCATAAGAAAACACAAATTAAAAAAGGGTCTCATGCCAGTGGGTTTTCCATGGGGTTAAGACATGAGGTGTATGGTAGTACAGTAAGGCATGGTGGTCTGTACATACCCGGAAAGGTTGGTATGAGCCATGCAAGTGGTGACACCAATAAATTAGCGCCTCCACCACTACTAGTAACTCCTTGTCATAAACGGCGTAATTTAAATTGTCAAAGACATTTTTCAAAAAAATATCCCACTGGATGCTTTTATCCATCTTCGCCTACTTGTAACAAGGTGGCTGCTATGGCGAAGTTGAAGGCATCAGTAGACACAATGAACCACTTGGAAGGGTCGACATGGCAAAGAACAGACGTGGTCAACAGGGTGCACTTCACTGCTTGTAAAGTATCCTCCAAAATGGGGGACCACTGAAGCACCTTGGCACCACTAGCCTTATATAAAGGTGCTGCCACCTCAGAGAGATTGGGTGTGAACTTCTTGAGGAACGTACACGTCCCCAAAAAGCTTCTTAAATCCTTGACCAAGGTAGGGGTAGGCCACTCACAAATCGCCTTCTCCTTGTCTGGAGTCATCATGTGTCCTTGGTCAAACACGACGTTGCCCAGAAAAGTGACCTGTGACTTGAAGAATTTGCACTTGCTAATCTTCATCATAAGGCTGGCTGCCTTTAACCGCTCCACCACTTGCCAAAGGTGTACTACATGGGACTCCTGATCAGGGGAAAAGACCAGGATATCATCCATGTAGGCAACCGCGCATACCCTAACAAATCTCCCAACGCTGCATCAATGCGGCGTTGAAAGATGGCAGGGGCATTCTTAAGTCCAAAGGGCATGACCTGAAACTGGAAAATCCCTTTTCTGGTACAGAAGGTGGTTAACCACTCTTGTCCCTTTTTGATTTGAATCTGATTGAACGCATTGAGTCAATCAAGCTTGGAAAAGACTTAGCCTTCTCCACATAGCGCGCAATCTGAGAGTCCAAAGGGATTGGCTGTAGATCTGGGACAGTGATATTGTTAAGGTTCCAATAGTCCACATATGGGCGCAGAGTACCATCAGACTTCTCAACAAAGAGAAGTGGAGAGCATACATGGGAGGTACGCTGAAAAATCGTGCCTTTAGCTAACTGTTCCTTCACCCACACATCCAACGCCTCTTCCTCCCAGATAGTCAATGGGTAAATGGGGGAAGATATATGCACCAGATCCACCGTGAGCTTGTAGTCACAATTGAACTTGGAGTGCTCAGGGAGTGCATTGGCGGATGCTGCATCAAAAGAGGATTCCAAACCCTCCAAGCAAGAAGGTATAGGAACCTCCACTGAGGGCTTCAGAAAAGGGGCAAGGCTATAAGGGAGAAGGGGGGGCCAATGGGACAATTCGCCCTGGGCATTCTCTTCCAATAAAGGCACAACTAGTGTGCGGCCATTCTTCACAGTGAGGGATAGGTATTCTCTTTCAGGTTGGTTCTAACGTCAAACTTTTGCTACCACTCCACATCCAAAATGATAGGGAACAGGAGGTTTTTGACCGCGCTGAAGTGATCTGACAAGTGGTACTTGCCAACCTGATAGTCCACTGCCCCAAGAATCTTCAGAGTGGGAATACCTTGGGACGCCCCTCCCTTAACCATACCACCTGGCAAGTAACTCATTCCAAGGTAGTCATCTAGGTACTGGTCCATAAAGTTTTCAGAGGCACCAGTATCCACCAAAATAGTGGTGCAGAGTTCCCTAAAGGGGAGAGAGAGGGTAGCAGTCAGTAGAAAATACCTGTAATAATCTTTATTTATGGTAGACAATGACAACACCTCACCAAAAATTCTTCCTCTGGCTCAAGCAAGCCATCAGAGTGTGTTTTGGAATCAAAAAGGGGTAGGGATAGTTGGCCACTCTTAATACTGAGGCCACATACCCCACCATGCCTTCTGCAGGTGCATATACTTTATCATATTTTAAACAAAGTTCTTTAACTGCTTCCTGAGTGCCCCAGATCATGGTAGAGGTAAAATGAGGGTTCTCAGGGATTATTTGATATACTGGGATTAGGGTTCTCATCCAAGTTAGTAAAGCTAAAAAACGGCTCAGTAGTTTAGATAGGATTATTGTCATAAAACGCGTTTTCAGACGTGAATGACCCTATTCCCCTAATTGTAATAGAATGCCCAACGTTATCAAAAGCCAACACCCCCAGGCCTATCTGTGCTGATTCTGCCGGCATTGTCTGAACGCGCTGTCAAAGGAAAACTTGTTTATTGGAATGGAAATTGATTATTTTGGTGGAAAGACAGGAATCACAACTTTCAGACATCAAAGCATCCGTATTTACCAGGTACAAGCATGAAGGGTGGATACTTTCCAGTTTTAAGCAACCATAATAATGCTGAGCTGCTCCAATCTTTGGGAAAAAAGAGGAAACAGTGGTGCGACTAATGACAGCTGAAGCCCACAGGTGGCGCCCACTGTTTTCACTTCAGAAAAGTTCCACACGGAAAAAGTTTGTGCAAATAGGAAAAAGTGGTTAGTTGACTAATGTAAGGAGAGTGTCTATGACTCTCCCATTCCCAGCATGGTAGTGCTCAGTGCACAATGCCAACGCCAGGGAACAAGCCATTAGTGCTAAAGTTATTAGAGCCCAGCTGAGGGTGCTGAAGCAATAATAGCTCAAGCAAAGAAATGCAATAAGCAACCCACCAAAAATGTCATGGTGCGCACAGGAAGAAGGGGTAAATGACCCAGGTTGGAGGGTACCTGGGTGAACTAACGGTGCATGAGGTGATAATCTGATTGTGTCCAAAATGGCAAAGTTAATGGAGTGTGAGACCTCCATGAAGAGGTTTGTGCACAGGATCATTAGAAAATACATAAATAAAAATGGTAAAGTGAGGAAAATATTATTTGGGAAGTCGACCAACAAGAAATGTTAGTTGGGGAAAACATATTTAACTATCGATGGGGGAATAAGGGGCTTGCATAAGTGGACCCAAGCACTGACGCACCAATAGGCACATGCTACCATCCAGATTGGAATAATATGCAAAACTGACTTCACTCATGTAATCAATTGAAGTTGGATTTGACCTGATTGTGTGATTTTGTAATTGGAACAGGTTTTAAAACCCCGTTCCTTGACAAACTGAACCAAACCATCAGTGTTCATTATGTAGACCATTCATTTCAATGCCTGGGCCAAGATAAGGGGCTGGGCATTTGGCACCCCACTAGTACCAACCTGGGCTTATTTTTCCCATACCCAGCGTTGGTCTAGGGTATGCCTCAGGTCAGGGAGGGCCTGTAGCTTCACCTTCTGGGCCTCCTGGTGCCCAGCCTTATCTTTGGGGTTTGTCCCCACTATGATGCCATGTGCACATGACAGATTTGTCTCTGCCATTCAACTGCCTATCATCCACAATCAGATGGGCAGACTGAACGAGTGAACCAGTGCCTAGAACAGTTTCTGCAGTGTTACACTGCCGCAGATCATTCATATTGGGTTCCTCACCTTCCTATAGCCCAATTTTAGCAGCAACAACACTTTACATTCTTCAATCATTTGTTCCTCAAATTTTACCAACCATGTATAACCCCACTTTTAACATGGAGCCCAGCTGTGGATCTAAAGTTGAAGTGGTGGTGGACTTGGCCAAGACTATCAAGAAAGTATACCAGGGGTTTCCACAAGTTTGGAGGTAGCAATACAAGTGTATAAGGAGAATGTAGATGTTAAGCGCCGAGTGGGTCCTGCATACAAAGATGGGATCTCATGATGCTTGATGCTTGTAACAGCCCAATCAAGCAGCCTTACAAAAATCTGGGACCAAAGAGAATTTGGCCCTTACCTTATTATTAGAAAGGTGGGTCATGTTCATACCAGTTGGATCTTCTCTCTTCATTTCAGATCTTTTCTGTCTTCCATGAGAGCAAATTGATATTGTTTGCAGGCCTCCCACCAGAGACTCCTGAAGCTTATCTCATGGATGGGGTGCCAGAATGGGAAGTGGAGGAAATAGTAGCCTTCCACTGAGTAATTTGAAGACTTGGGTACCTGGTATCCTAAAGGGATTTGATGCAGCAGAAAATAGAAGGGTACCAGTGTGCAACTGCGCACATGCCCAAGACCTGATCAACATTTTCCAAAAGCATTTTCCTCAGAATGTTGGACCTCAGTAAAAGCAAACCATTTCTGCAATGAAGTTGGCCTCAGCCCACATGAACGTTTCCCTGGCACAAGCCTCTGGAGGGGATGGAGCCCCAAAAGGATGAGAGGGTAATATCATGGTTGAATAATAACATCATAATTGGGACCAACATTAAGGACAAAGCTGCATCTCAGGAGATCAAGAAGGTGAAGTTGGTAGGCTTCCCTGACCTCAAGGATACCATAGATCAATGCTGGGTTAAGGTGAAGTATGCCTAGGTTGGTCCTAAGTGTCAAGAGAGAGTTTTTAACTCTCTTGTTCTCAGCAAAGTGATGTGGAGTGTGAACCCACATTGCTAGGGAACTAGCCATTAAGAGAATGGGGAATGAGTCACTAGAATGGTGCTTGAGCAGGAGGTAACCCAGGAGAGGGTGTAAAGCACCACATATGAGAACAGGTAAGTAAGAAACCTCCCAATCTGTGTAGATACCAACAGGGGGTCCATAGTCGAGGGTAACTTGGAGTGAGTAGACTTGGGTGTCTTAGTCTGGAGGGGACCTAAATGGCCCAAGAAAGCACCTGTAATTCATATAAATTGTGATAATAGGTAGTGGCCCACATAGTTGGAGACCTTCCTGAAGAGGTCCACCACCATGTTTGCCCAAGGAACCATTGTAAAAAAACGTAAAACAATGGTTAAATCTATTAAAGAAAGTTGACCAACAAGGAATGTTGGTCTCAAAAACATATTTAAAGCATGTTGGGGAAATTTGGGTTCTGGGAAATGTGCCCAAGCCTTGACACTCCAATAAACAGACACTTCCATCCATTTTAGTAAAATACACTGAGAGTGCCTTCATTTGAGTAATTGATTGAAGACATATTTTACCTGAGCTTAGAATTTCATAGCTAGAGTGGGACTCGAACCCTTGCTCTCCAACCAAGCGAATTGAACCATCCTTGTTCATAATATAAATCGTTCATTTTAGTGCCTGGGCCGCGATCAGAGGCTGGCCATTTTGCACCCCATTAGTATCAGCCTGGGCATGCTTTGCTTGCACCCAGCGTTGATCTAAGATGTGTTTCAGGTCAGGAAGAGCCTGAAGCTTCACCTTCTGGGCCTCCTGTCACCCAGCCTTGTTTTTAGCATCTGTTCCCACTATAAAGTCATCCAACAATAACACTAAGGATGCAAGAGAAGCTCAGCCTTGTATAACAGCAGGAGCATTAAAAGATACTAGCTTTGCAATTAATGAAATAGTTCACTTTGGTTTCTTGGCGACTAGGGTCTTGGAACCCAATTGGTTTTCAGAATTCCACCTTAGGTCAGCCTCTCCTTCAATCAATAACCCAAGTTCAGTCAATTATTAAGTATAGTTTATTGCCCAATGGAAGGGTGCACCTATTGGTACACTTCAGCTTAGACCAGCTTCTCTTCAATTGATTATTTTCTCAAATTACCTTAAATCCCTTTTGTTGAGACCAATTTCTCTTGTTGGTGAACTTCCCTCATAATAAACCCCTTCACTAGTACACCATTTTTCTATTTATGTTATCCTGGACAATCCTGTGTGCAGACCTCTTCAAGGAGGTCTCATGCAACATTGACCATTTAATTTTAACTATGCTAAATCTATCTACCTGTGCACCGTTGGGCACCCAGGTTCCCTCCAGCCTAGGGCACCTATACCTTACCACTCCATGTACCACGTTGCTCCTTTTTGGTTACTCCCTCTAATGATAACCATACTTGATCTAAGTTATTCTAGCTCAAGTACCCTCTGCTGGGCTCTAGTAACTTTTTTACTAATGACTAGTTCCCTGGCGTTGTCCCTGTGCCCTATGCACTACCACACTGGGAACAGGAGAGCTATAGACACTCTTCTTATATCTACTAAAACTGGATCAATACAGACACACTCTTGACATGAATTAGGTTTAGAGTACTGAAATTATTACTTTGAAATAGATTTAGAGTACTGGAATCATCACTCAATTGTTGGGAGTTTATAAAAGTAAATGAGGCAGTCAACCTTGGGACAAATATACCACACCAAGTTTTTTAGCCTGTGCTGGTTTCAAACCTGTTTCAGTCAAAACCTGGCCCAGAGTGGAGCAGGAACCATTCCGCTATATTACCACTCCTCTTGTTGGGAGATTATACCTTGATTTATAAAGCATATAACTCAAGCTAGTCACTGGAAGGTTTTCAAATTTGTCTGTTATCTATAAATTCACATGAATGGTGTCACTATAAATCATAAAGCCCATGGGTCAACATCTGGATTATTCGGTTACAAGTTTTTTAGCTTTCAAAAACATGACAGTTGGTGCTACTAATGCTAAAGGTCTATTGCTTTTGCAACTTTGTCATTGGATCTATAAATTATGCGGTATGAAGAATGACGGCATCAAAATAAAGGCACAAGATTATAAAAATATAATTTAAACTAGAAAGGTTAAGCGAGGATTTTGAAAACTATCGAAAAATTCGAATGCTCAAATTAAAAAAAATATACTTACAGTTTCTTGGAAGCGCTAACAGAACTTGATTTTACAAAAGTGGATCCGAATGGGAGGTAAATCATCGTGCACATTCCAACCTGCATGTACCTTTGCGCCAACCCTAATTTATAATTTAATTTGCCGTGAACCCCTTAACCTTGTACCAGTAACCAACTTCACACAATTGGTTCTAACTTTTAGGTTCGAAGTTTAAGTTTGACTGAAGCTAGAAACCTGACCCTAACCTAACCTCCAGCGACGATGTTGCCAGCTTCATTATTGGTTGGGGGACGACGTTCGAGGTGGGTAGCATCACGGCTCTATTGGGTCAACTTTATAAACCAACCCCGAGCTCTCCGACCGTTCTCGACCCACCTGTTCAAGGTTAATGAGTTCCCTACCCAACCTTCCAAAGATGAGGGTAATACCTTCCACCGCGAAGGTAGGTTTGGTATAGCTTGGTTTTAAAATTCATCGGTCGGGTTAGATCCTTATCGAGAATCGATTTGCCGCTTGCCATCCGGAACCTGGCCCCTGAAGCGGTGTCGGCTTTCGCTTGTGGGGTAAGCTTTCGTCAATGTTGGCTCTTTCTTGTCGTCGTTGATTGGTGCCCGGTTGCGAAACTGTCGTCTCTAAACTATGGGACCTAAGGTTTAGTGTCATGAGAGCGGGCTTTTTCGTTAGCTTGGTCTTAATTTGGTGCGACTTTAAAGTTCTTCAGGTTGAGGCTGATACGAAGGGGTTTTATACGAGATATCAGCATAATGTATGGGTGCGTAGTTGGTAAGGCTCGAAGGTTTGAATCGGCAAGTTTTCCTATGCTTCGATTTGTAACGAGCAATGATGAGCTTATTTAAACCTGCTCTTTAACGTGGATCGCTTATGGCAAGCTTATAAGCTGTGGGTTGGAGCCAGTTTGATTTTTTTGCTTAACTAAGGAGCTATGCGATATAGGGGATCCAAGCTTTGACTCGTTTTAAATTTTATGCAATTGGTTAAGAATTTAAATCTTCCATCGCCCTTGTGGGATTTTGAGGCTTTACTAGTTCCAAGCCGTTTCAGTTGAGCTTAAAGTATTAATCCGCTCTAGTCCCATCATTACGCCGCCGTTGTCAATCGGCGACTGTACACCTGGTAAGTAGTTTATTTGGGGCGGTTTAATTTCAGGGATCTTTTGTTTTAGTTTAACCCTTGTGTAAGCGTTTTAACCACGTACTATCTTTTTGGTATTTACCTGGGCATAAATCACTTTTCCCTTGGATACAAGATCCGTAATCCTTCAAGCGTGCTCTAGAATTTTGGGTTAAGATAGGTTGCTTAAAAACCTAGTTGATCATGTAGGGTAATTTGTGGTTCGTACCGAACCTCGCAAAACTGTGGTAATTGTATGATCCCTTGCCTATATTTTTGGTTCCCGGTAACAACTTTAGCTTGCGTTATTGGTGGAAAGATCTACGTAGGTGCTGCTTTAACACGTATTGATTAATTAAGCTTCAGCCGACATAAGTTTGAACCTGAGAGGTCATAAATTAAAGTCAGCCGCGATTACTGAAAAGAGCTGGCTGGTTTATTATGTCGGTTTGTTCAACACTTGTTCTGTTGAACAAAAGCTAAGTTTATTTTAATTTGTTGCTATTCAATGGTTGGAATGTTGTTTGTTGATGGGGCCTAGAGTTTAGTTCGGTGTAGGGTATGTTTATTTTTTATATACGCTATAAGCTTTTTTGATAATAAAACCAGCTCGCCGGCAGGCATAAACGATCATGGGATGCGTAACACCCCCTTTATAGAACTTAATTTGAGATTTATTACCCGAGCTTCCTTGGCTTTGGAACCCTTTATTTTAAACAAAGTTTAAATTTTATGACTGGCTTAAGCAGTTAAAGCGAAATTATTTTTTGCTTGCGTCGATGAGATAACCGATGATCAGCAATTCGATTTATTTCTAAAGGAAATTATTTCTGAAAAGACCTTTAATTACATCTCTATTCTAGCAGAGATTTGTATACTTTGCCTAAAATGGTGTGTAGTTATATATAATCAGCTTTTGCTTTTCAACGCCGTCAATTTTTATGCAGGAACTAATGTCAGGATAGATTTGAAAGGTGGCAGAATGGTAAGCAAACTTAGACCAGGGTTGTCGAAGTAATTTTACCATACCGATAAGCATGATGTCTCTCAGTTTTTGTCATTATGTTACGGGCGAATTATTAGCTGGTCTATTTCTACTTGGACAATGTTTGATGGATGGGCATTGACTAGATAGGATGCTTATACTCAAGGTTAATGATATCTGGAATAATCCTTTATGCTATAGTTACCGACAACTCCAATAACTACTGAGGCAGCAAAGTAGGCGATGGGCTGGATGTATAATTCTAGCTATAAACATTGGAGGTTTAGACTACTTGACCTACCAAATAAGATAACTATGAGACGTTAATTTGGAATTGGCGGGTAGCTTTGTTATCGCATATGACCTTGATGCTAGTAGTATGGTCATTCTAAGTTGAGCTCCGCAGTTGGCTCGTAATCCAGTTCCTTTTGTATAAGTTTTCATCTTACAATCTAGCAAATTCAGATTCCGTTTTTTATGCAGCTCAGTTTGCTTTACAATCCTAAGCCTTAAAGCCTAAGTTTGGAGGAGTGAGACCATAATTTCATGATAGGAATCCAGAAGCTATCGTAGGATTAGTTTGGTTAACTTTTGAGCGATATAACTTTGGATGTAGATTGCACTGTAGTTGTACTAATGCAATTCACTTTAAGAAGCTTGTATGCAATATTGACATCTTGCTCAGTTCTTATAACCAATTGGTGTAGCTGAACATTACTTCGCAGTATCCGATTAAGCTTGTATCGTCAACTTTCGTTTTGAACTTAGGTTGATTAGGTTGTAAATTGTACATAATATTCTTGCCACTGGGATTTATATATTACTTTATTATGGTGGCTAACATTGCTATGTAATCTAGGGGATCCAATAGCTTTGGTCAGGTATGTAAATCCAAATTTTAAAATGTTTCACTAGCGGTTAAAGGTTATATCTGGCTTTGGAATGGAAGTTGAGTTAATTGGGATCTGTGTAAAGCTCAAGATTTTAGGCTGATAGATGATCAAGGCCATATTATATTTACCGATCAGTCTATACTCCGAAGGGGAGGAATTTGGCTTTTGGCGTTTATGATAATTGGTCGTTTTAATCATAGTTGTAACTTGGTTTAGCTTGATGCGGTCATATGGCTGCTTTTTGTGATTAAATCTTATTTGATCTTGAAAAATTTATGCTTGTAACTAAGCTTTATATATTCTTTGCAAGTGTTAAACAGCTACTAAGTTTGCAGTGCTTAGTTTATAGCTTGTAATTTGACATAAGCAGAAGTATATCTTTCCCAGCTATACAAAGAGGCTTGTTTAGATTTTTACCTTTGCGGGTTTCTTTTAATATGAAGCTTTGTTTTTAGGCTGCAGGCTAATTAACTTAAGTTGACAATATTAGTATAGGAGGCCATTGAAGTTGGCAACGAAGTCAGTGATAAGCGCAGCTTTAAGTTGTTTTTTATTAATATAGGCCAGCACACATCTCTTAATAATATGCTTTTCAACGCTAATAATTTATAAGTTGGGGCCCGTCAACACGGCGTTCAAGTTGTTTGAAACAAACGAGGATGAGGAAACTTGGGAGACGCCCTTCCTGGTCCCTGGCGCCATTAACCTTACCGGGGAGGCTTGCCAGCCTTCAACCAAAGTTTGCCTCACCGCTGGCTACTTCCACACTATTGCTTTTGATCAAAGCAACGAGATATTATGGGTTTGGTAAGTGGGGCCGTATGGCTTATATTGGATGA
This sequence comes from Massospora cicadina, assembly GCA_022478985.1. NCBI lineage: Eukaryota > Fungi > Entomophthoromycota > Entomophthoromycetes > Entomophthorales > Entomophthoraceae > Massospora > Massospora cicadina. The sequence continues at coordinate 80,073 of JAKSZP010010754.1, read as the reverse complement.
TCCAGTTAAATTGAATTCAGGGGGGCTGGCATCCTTGGCCGAGGGTCCGAAATCTATGATCCCCTCCCCACCCCAATAACTTTCTTCAATGAGGCTAATATCAAGGTTAGGGGAGTAATTTCCGCAGGGTAAGCTTATTAAGCTGGGGTACCTTTTAATCAACCATAATGGAGTTGTAACAAGCTTAATGCGTAATATGGTTCTTAAATTGGAATAGCCTTTATCAACTGGCAATGTGGGATTACTAGACAGATATAATGATATAGTTTAAATTATTTGCTTATAGTTTTATAATTATTCAAGTAACCTAGTCTAACGCCTTTATTATAATTCGGTGTTTACCCAACAAAAGTAGGTTTGATGTGTAATGCGCGGCTATATAATTGTCTACGATTAAAGTAAAGCTTTGCAACCCCTTACGCAAAGTTAGATTGACTTAACTTGGAACTGCATTTAAGCATTGATATTTTATTTTATTTTCTTGCTAGTTGATAGATAAGCTAAGGTATACGGTTTTGCTTGACTACAGTTTGAATGGTGTGTTACATTGTTAAATATTTTGGTATAGAGCTATCCCAGGCCAGATATTGGGTTTATTTTGTAAGCCTGTGTAACTAAACTTAAACCTTAGTGATTATTCAGTGGCCATCGCATCCCAACCTTCTCAAGCGTTGGAGCCACCAGCCCAAAGCTTAGTCTACCTATGGGGCTACCTTCCCAATTCAGACTCACTTGACGGCCAAAGTGCCATAACGAAGTCCCTCTTTCCAATTGTGGTAAAGGACTTGGCTTCCGATTTGGTTTGCCAGCTGGCTGCCATCCCGGATGGGTTTAGTGCACTTATATGTGAGCCCAATCCAAACTCAGAAACAGCTTACTGGCGGCTCAAATGGTTTGGCCCACTCAGTTTCAAAACCATCAGCCGCAAACCAGGTATCATCCATATTACCTGGAAGGTGCCACCCATTTGCACACCTACAGTTGTCCCCCCACCATTAACCTCCAACTCCCTTTCCAAACTGGCGATCAATTATCTGCCAAAGTGCCATTTCACATGATGGTTGGGGCAGGTATGGTGGGCCTTCTCAGATCAAAACGGCTTCTTTTAATCGATCTGGAGCAAGTTACAAACTCTGATAATGGGTGCCAGATTAAGGTCGCTGCCCTCTCCGGGGTAGACAAGGCAGCTTTGACCGAAGAAGGTTTGTTATTTATCACCGATATTGGCTCAGAGTATAGGCTCAAGTACATCAGAAAGGATCAGCTACCGTTTTCTATCCTACAACCTCTCCAGCATCAACCCTCACTGCCCAGCTTTGATACTCTGGTGGACGATCTAGCTTCTAAAACTAGTCGGGGTGTAGAATTGGCCAAAGGTTGGACTTTTGCCAAGCTGGGGGAGCGGAAGCTGAGGGATATGAAGTATGCTTATGGGAGGGTTTGGGTTATTTAAAAAAGTTTTGGTGGTGGCCTTATTTTCGATTGAGCGCAGAACTAAAAAACAACTGTTTACCCTAGCTTTTAACCCTAAAACTTGATTGCAAGCAAACTTTATATACATCTTTTAATTTCTTTGCACAGTTATATACCATTTTCCTCTCAAATTCTTCTTTTTAAATTTCAATTTGATATGTAAAAAGACAAATTTGAAATTTAAAAAGATGAAATTGAAATTTAAAATAACAAAATTGAGAAGTAAATGGTATATGTTGGTTGTATATTGATTTTTAGTAGTAGCTAGTGTTTCAAAATCCTCTCGGAGCATAGGTAAAATTTGGCACAGGTGATAAGTTATATTAAGTTGATGTTTTAGTTTTATATGTGCATATCAGATCCTAATATGCAACATCCATATATTAACCTCAATAATGCTTTGCTGCCTAAGATAGCAAGCTAACCTACATGCATGATTAAGATCACGCTTTCACTAAGTATGTAGATTATTCAATACCATGGCTGTTTAACTTAGTTGACACGGTTGCTGATAAACCAAATGGTATATCATGGCAGAGCTTGCATCCAGTATAGAATGGTGCATAAAATTAAATGATCTATTTAATTTTAGAGCCAGATGCTAAAATTCCAAAGTACCCCATTGAGTAATATTGTTGGAATGCAGCGAATCAGATAGGATGCAGATCTTGTTAGCATGCCAAAGTTCTGCAGGCTGACTCCAACCGGCAAGTAGGCTCAATATTGGTGGGGACAATGGGAGTGCTAAGGTTAGCAGGGGGCCCTTGGTAAATAATGATGTAGATAGATAACAGAGAATCCTATCATTAAATTTATAATTAGAATAACAAACGTGATAAGATATGACAAGGATTGTCTATAGAGCTGGATGTAAAAAGTAGGGAATAGACAAGATTAATTGAACTTAACATTGAGGAATTTATAAGCTTTATAAGAGCATCGTTTGCATAAAAATTTTAGTATTTGGATTCTTTTTTAAAAAAGATCTTCCATTGTACTAGCTGTGTCTTTTATTCTAAACCCATTAGGTTTCTTAATTAGGGCATCATACCCTAGAGTAGGATATTCAGGGATGCTATGCATCATTCCCTGAGCTTTAAATAGCTCAATTACATTGCACTATAATTCTGGGTGATTGGATGTTCAATTCTAGTTGATTCATCTTGATTTCCACTTTTAATAGGGCCCAATCCAATATTGGATGATTTGACCCATGTAAATCTCTTTTGTTGAAAATCACAATGCCCCTCAATATCTTGTCATGAAGGGACAAAGGCACAGAGAAATTTACTATGAAGATGATTTACCATAGCCCTAGAGGCCATAGAAGCTAATATATATTCAGGTCCCCTCCAATAGATTCCTTATGGGGCCCTGATTAAAAGTTTGCAGGTTTGTTAGCCCTATTGCCTGGTCTATAATAGCAGAATTCAAACTAATCTCTCAGCTGATACTCTGGTAGTTCAAGCTTATCAGGATTAGAATGTTCAGATTTATATGAGGGGTTGCTACAATTAAGTCAGAAGCTATGGCTTACAAACAAACAATTTTGATGGTTGATCACCACAAGCTAAGCTCAACATAGTTATCTGTTACTAACACAAATATTAGGCTGTACACTTAGTGGCAATGATAGTTTTTAGCCATATAGGGCATGGTAAGGAGACATATGAGTGATCCAATGATAGCTGACATAATAGACCAGGTGTGCACTAGGGAGGTTTTTTTATCTTGAAGGGTAAGATGAGGCATTTCTTTATAATATTGATACTAGGCTTCTATTTGCCTTCCAACCATCACATCAGTTGTAGGGTGATAAAGTGGAGTCAACGTTTGTTTGCCTCTCACAATGGTAGTGTGATAACTTTTGGAAACTGTTCTACTTAAGAAGCAAGAAAATAATATTTTATCCCCTTAAACAGAGTTGCTATTTAATAAATACACCGCAGAGCTTAGCCACTTTCCATAAGAATTTTAACTAACCTTTACCCATAAAACTTTTAACTAAATCACATTCTAGTATCAACCAATAAATTTATTTTAAGTACATCAATCACCCCTTTTAATTAGACTATAATAAAGAAAGTAGTCTCAATCTTTGCTTTAAACCTCACTTTTTGAACATAACTTTAACCCAAAAGTTTACCTCCTTTTTAATTATTGGGCACTATTGAACAATGATCACAAAACCCACAATGACCCTACCAATTTGATGGAGAAAATTTAGGCTCCACCACAAACCCTATAACCCTCAGTTGCCAACATATGCATCAACCAGAACTACCTGTTTCTAAACTGCAGCTGTGAAAGTTAATGCTACCCCATTACATGCCAACCAGATGGTGATTGTTAGAGATCACACTGTTGACCCACCCTACTTAATTACCCTGCTTTGACCAAGGCCTAACATATGTTTAATCCTCAATCTAAGGCATCTTCACCCACCCTTTGCTAATAGCAAAAATCACTGCCAGCACCAACACCACCCAGGGTAATCAGATGGCTCTGCCCTCCAACAACCTAATGAATATGGACTATTGGGGCCCAACAGTATCAAATGTCATTGTCTAGTCAGATGACTGTCATAGTCCCCCAAAAAACTGTTACCACCAAAATTAGCTAAAGAGCCAATCTATTGGTGGGACCCTCCCATACTACCCCTGACTATTAAATGCTGAGACCATGGATTGGTTTGACAAACCTGAGCCTGTCAATTGATTGGTGGGCATTGATCCAGAATTAACCAAGCCAATCCAAACCACCAAAGCCTAAATGCCAATTGTGAAAATCCAGAAGGTACAGGTGGGTAAACTCAAAGGGAATCTGGCAACTTTATCTACAGTGCCTCCAAGCTGAGCCTGCAATGTCAGCTCAAACAAAAAATAACTGCTAAGTATGCCTCCGGGGCCTGGCAGAAATAGCTGATGCCTGCACCACCATCAACCCCTTATGAGGCCATCTTTGTGGCAGAAGTCAAAATGTGATGGGCTAAAACAAGAGCACAAAAAACTTACCTTACTCCCCTCTTGCCCATACAGCTTACATCCATTATGAGCACAATTACATCATATTTTACTTCAAAGTCTATTTTAGCTACTTTAACACTATAGCTAAAGCCTTTTCACTTAACACCACCATTCACAAAGTAGTAAAAACCACTCGTTAATCTAGTATTTACAAATGCAGCTAATTCAGACTGCATTGTATCCACCATATTAGGATCACATAAGGCTCCTTATGCATAACCAGGTCTGGTTTAATTTTAGAAAAGATCTGGATTATTCTCTCCAACTTTCTAACCACAGTTGACCTAGAATCCTTAAAATTTGCACTTCATTGAGAAATAATAGAATTAGAATCTGTTATATCAGTGGACTTCAGTGCACCATCTTACTATGCTCCACCTAATGGGCTTATATTGTCAGGGTATTAAACCTCCCAAAACACACAGTGGCAAAAAATATACAGGTTATCATGAAAGTTACTATTCTTTGATCATGCCACTAACCTTTTTATTGATCCTGATCAACGTGTCCTCAATGCTTGTGGTGCAACATCTTAGGTTATCTCTACAACAGTTGTACCATTTGCAAACTAACCTTATCATCCACTAGCCAGACCCTATGATAGGGCAGAAGTAATCTCATGAGATGGCAGCAGCAATACCTCAATCAACCCATTGAGCACTGGTATAAGATCTAACCAGCGACCCTTCATATGGCAGTCAAAAATGTGCAACAGATCATACAATACCCCTTCAGAGTTGAAGCCTCCCTTCTGGTCAGACTTTCTCCAAGTTACCAACCCCTTACTAGCACAAAATAAGCACAAGCCTCCCAACCTCCAAACTAACCTGGTAGACTCACCTAATAACAACTCCATAGCATAAGTATTGTACCCCACCAAGGTGAACCTCCTATAAACCTAGATAACAATTGATATCCAGTTGGTGCAGCATGCCTGGAGCTCCCCAGTTTGAGGCAGATGTACCAAAACATTGAGCCCCCTACCATTATATTGTATAATAACTTAGACTTTATTTTTAATATTGGAGGAGTTGACTATGAACTCAGAAAATTTTGAGAATGCCCAACTAAAGGATGCTAATAGGCACCTTCCAGACCTTTCCTTGCAAAGTAGCAAGGATAACATACTAGGCTGGCTCACTAAATTCTTAACCCCATCTACCCAAAAAAGTTTCAGCCCCCTTGTTGATCCAAGCTAATTGCCACCAAGAGTCAAGCTTAGGAACTAAAACTAGCTGCCTCACAGATGCAGGCTATACCTTGGCAACCCCCTAGGAGAAGGAGGGGGCAACTATGAGGTCCATGAAGGTATCTTAACCCTGCAGTCCATTAATTTGAATGTGCTGTGGGATTACAAGTGGAGAGCCCACCTCCTCCACAACTTCAGGGTGACTTGCATTGATATTGCAGCTATCCAGGAGCCTCACATCTCTCTAAAATTGAAGCATGGAATGAACAATTTTAAAAAAAAACTTCTCATAGAAAAACTATGCAGCCTTCATCATCTTTATTCCCAGAAGAAAATTCACAAGTTTTTAAACACCTTGACAATTGCCTAACCTTGCCAAGATATCTATCACAAGTTTTCCTTCTTTGCCACAAGTATATACCTGCCTAATGCAGGCCAGGAATAAGACTTGCTACTAAAGGAACTCACCCAACTCAAACTCCTACAACATGGTGCTGATAAGAAATTTTAACACCATGTTAAGTTGTATCCAAGGCACCCTCCCTCTACCACACAAGATTGATGGGGCACTACTTGACATCAGAACTTTTTCCAATTCAACAGATTTATTGATACCATCTACACATCAACATTTAACTTTGACTGCATAACAGATCTAGTACAAAGAGTGGAAATTTAGATCAAATTTGCAAATTGAAGTAGCTCTAATTAGCCCCTTGCTAGTCAGTTGAGGTTTGTTTTCTATGGTTGAAATAACATCATTGATTATAGATCCCTTATGATGATCCTTATGGTCAATCTCAAACTATTGTAGAGGCTTTGGCTGATTTCCCCAGTGCCCCTGAATAACCAGTTTTTGAGAGAAAAGATAGATACTGCCATTCAAAATCTAAAACTTTAGCCTCACCTCATTTGCAAACCTCCCAAGACAAATGAGTGAAAACTAAATAAAAATCTTAATGGTTACCTATTGTTAAATTTTGAGGGTCACACTTTATAAATATAACTATGTAGGCTTAATCAGGTTGGAGTTCAGCCAAATGATCATTGTCAGGATTCTCTCTGGATTAGGTGAAAGCCTTATCCAGGGGGAAGGTCGATAAGAATCTAAAGGGCCCAATACCCAAGTGGCCTAATAATTTTGAGAATGGAGTTCAATTTAACTGGAATACTGAATTCTGGACTTTGCCTGAATTATGCCAAATTTGGGGAATATTTACATTTCCAAGTTGTTAATCAATCTTAATCCACACTTTTATCTATTCCACCTATCCCAGTATAGGGACTTTCCTACAGGTCCCATGGCACTACCCTTACAATCCCTATTCATATCATTACATTTCAAAGCACTATAAATAGTGCTTGATTACTCTAAATAAAGTACTTCTCAGCAAAACATCTTATTTACTTTATCTTACTTTATTCTAATGGAGAACATATTGTCCAAGGCTGCAAGCTTCAAAGCCCTGCCTTCAGATAAATGCGCCACCAATGATTCCTCCCTGGTGGCCTAACAATCCTCAATTTTGCCTGTGTCTTATGGTATTTTGACCATTTGGAAGCTCACTAGGCATATTCAGATTATTCTGACTCTTCTGGTTGATCTTGGGCTCAAATTTCCCTTCATATTTGGGACTTTTACTGAGGCAGGCAAAGATACAAGCTTTGGATTTAGCAATTCTAGCATGTTGACACTCTTCAAAGAAAAGTCTGATAAAAACCAGTAAAGAGATTAAATAAAATATATCTTTATTAAGGCTATATTATTCAATGATTATTCATTAGGCCAGGTGCCAGTATTTATACCTCTAGGACATCTTCTGGCTATATGTTTGAGCATGCAATTTTACAGATTAATTTCTACCTCAGTTCAGCCTTTGAACTGATACAACTATAATCTATTGCTAGGTTTATTGGTAGCAAAATACTCTCAAATTTGGGAGGATTTCAGGGACAAAAATTGTAACAAGAATGTACAAAATTGTTCTAGGATTCTCTCAATTTGAGTTTTGTCATACTGCTGACAAAATACATCTTCTGTGAAATTTTGGCATTGATTAAAGTAAATGATGCACCCTTAATTGGGATAATGGCAGGCCTCTCTTAATAGTACTAGGTACTCCCATTTGGGTGGTCTATGTGCAAGTGCTAACATACTGATTACAAGGATCAACATACAAATTTTGCCCTAGGGTGGAAAATTGAATTCCAATTTACTACATCTATTTGTCCATGGGATTTTTAGACGTTATCTTTGGGTCAATTCCCAAATAATTTCTTATACTGAATATTTGATATTGTTCCCAACTAATTGGGACCAATTGCCAAGTTTTGTTACATGTATGATTGCCTATAAGAGCTTTTCTTTTCTGTAAGCATCACTTTTGTTTGCAGATGATTAAATTGATTTAACTAATTACAACTTATCTTAATTGTGCTATCCAATCAGGGGATGACAAAGTAACTGAATCCACTGAACTCACACCTATGCAGCTGCAACAAAGAGGAACAGCATGGGCTAGAAGGCTCAGCTGCTCAACTTTAACTGCAGTGCAAAAAGGGACCATATGTCCCAAACAGTAACTATCTCAAGATGGTCCAAGATTCTTACTGAACTGGCAACATCAGCCATGTATTTCCCAAATCCTCTCATGATTTGAATGTGCACATTAACTTTAGTATTGAGGAACCTCTATAATACAAAGCAGTATGTTAGGCTATTCAGGATGGTTCCCAGAAGCTGTAAGCTTGAATAATAACCTCACAATGAGAGCCTTAGATCTTGGCTTTGCAACTGCTGAGGCCACAGATGCAGCCATAGCTGCCCCATTTATAGTCACCTACACTAAGCTGAGAGTAGGCAAGGAGCCTGAACAAATTACAGCCAATATCCCAATCATATGCATCTATTTTTGAGATGATGAAAACTTGTTTGTAGTACTAGAAGGACTCCCAACCTGTAAGTCCTGGAGATCAGCTCATGCAACTAAATAGGGTTCAGCACCCCTTCCAGACAAAAAGGGTTACAAGGGCCATGTGGACCCTCTGTCACAGCTGAGCAACTTAGCCCATGTGATAGATAAGTGGTAGGTGACTGCCATTCTCCCCACAGATACCCCATTCCCACCACTTCCCCCTCCTCAACCCTGGTAAGTTTGATAGAGGGAGTCTGCAGAAAGATTGAACACATCAGAGGGTATGGACAGGCCTGAGACCCCCCACTCCCAGGCAAAATATGTCAAAATTTTGGGGAAACAGCATTTACCAACATTGGAGCCCAGCCTGCAAATTCCAGCCTGAGGAAGCTGGTCCAAACTGACTGGCATCAGAAATCAGAACAGGGTATAAATCAGACCTTGAACCAGATACCAAATGTCTCAGACTAATTGCCCAATGCTCTAGAATAGATCCAGGAAGTTCAGATCATGCAAATAGTCCAATTGAGAGTTCAGTCTGAGTTGTAAACAACTCAATCCAAGGAATTCTGCCTCCTGGGATGAATCCAGAACATCCAAATCATGTGAACAGGCTGACTTGGATGACCAGGACCTGTATTGGTAGCATCAACTTGGTTTAGCATCAGGTGTTAAGTTTTCAGCTGATAGTGCAAGCTAAAATAACTTAACAATGAAATCGAGGATATAAACTCGCTTTTCAAATGAAACTCCTGCTCATAGTTGGGAAGTAGATTCTCCAATAATCCTCAATAATAGCCAAGTAACTCTGGTATGCTCATTGTTCTTAAGTCTACTGGCACCAACAAATACAAGACCTTCTGTCTTTGTACAAAATCAGGAAATCATTCCTCTATAATTGGGACTACTTCTCTGGTAGGCAACTATGCACTTCTCATTGGGAAGAATAAACACACACAACTATCTAATATATTTTATCTAACTGAGGCAAGCTGACCAGGGGACAGGCATTACCGAAAGAAAGAAAGAAATGACATGTAACCTGAACAGGGTCAACTACATCGAAGAAAGTTTTTCCACCTCCAGATTGGGACTCAAATTTTTCTGGTTACATCATGGGTAAGGTTTTCGCGTTATTAGACCTACTAACCGCCAATAGATTCCTTTGGCTGGCACCCTGATTGATGTGCAAAGGGCGGGAATCAAACCCACAACCTTCAGGTTGGTAGCTGTATGCCCTTACCAACTTGCCTTCCACCCCCCAACTATTTAATATAGATGTAACAGCAACAGATACAAATTTTTGACAGATGACAGAAGGATAATAATTAATAAACTAAGTGACAGTAGTGATTAATAATCAATAAACTAGTAAATGATGATTAATTGATGTTTTATTAATCAGCCAGGCGCCAGTATTATATACCTCTTGGGCATCTCCTGGCTGAACTCATCTATTAGATGAGTTCATTCATATTATGCCAATCCTCTGCTGGTCATGGCAATAATTATGAAAAATCCCCAAGTCAATTTGGCCCATGAATTGACTAAAAATAACAATCATTTCAGCCTAATTGAGGCAATTTTACTCTCATAATTGGGATGACTTTGGGTTTTGAACTCAACATCAAAATCTTCCCAATTAGAGCTACATCATAACTCAACATCTAACAATAAATGGGGAATAAAACATATATGATCATAAAAGATGATGCACCCCAATTCAGAATGTCAGCAGCCCTCTCAATAGCACTAAGTATGCCCATAATTGGGACGTCTATGTTTAAGTGCTTAATTATTGATTTCATTAATTGAACCCAACTTCCGCCTTAGTGCATTAAGATTAATGCACTAATTTAGGAGGTGCAATTTAGCTAATGCCGTGGGACCACTTTGCACCCAAGTGTACCCATAATTGGCCATAATATAATAATATTATAGCTATTATTAGCTACGATAATTGGGCACCTCAGACACAATTAGAGCAGTTATGAGGTGAATCTGATTCATCAGATTATGCAGATGAATTGGGAGGATCAAAGGATCCATCAATGGAAGTAATCTATCAGCATTGATGGTTTTCTCAAAGGGTTTATTTTTGAGTCAACCACCAAAATCTAACATTTCCCCCACTTGACTGGAATATAAACCCTGAATTTTCCTGAATTCATCTTCAATGTCTGAAAACAGTTCATCCTCTGCATACCACAACCTTGTCACTTCCCTCAAACCCAAACAGTGGCATCAGTTTACTCATCTGTCCAGAAACATGCGTATGAACCTGTTCTTGGGCTCACTTTGGGCAGCAGAGTTGGGCCAGCTTCTTCCCACGCCAACTATCATGACATCAACTTGGGCTGAAACCATCATTGAGGAGGAAGTTGTCCAAGTTGTGGATCCTACCCAAGGATCAATAGGGTATGAGCTCAGGTCTTGTGCTTCCACAACTGTCTCAGCAGACAACTTCAGCTGCTCTTTTGATCTGAGAGAGCTAACCTTTTTGCTCCAGCTAGTTTATCAAGATGGCGATCTTCTGGCAGAGTTTCTCTTTGTACTTGGCTATTTCCCAATAGCCCAAAACTACAGTGCACTGCTGGGGTTGGCCAACTATTCTCGTTGAGGCCAACTGCTCAGCAAAACTTGGGCCAAATATGATCATCTTTATAACCCCATTCATCTTTTGCTGGCTGAAGATATCTCTGTTCAACCTCAAGAGTTCATTCAGTTTGACAGCTTTGTGGAGGAGGTCCTTGGTTCCTGGTCTGAGCCACTTGAGAATTGGCCCAATTTAGCTTCCTCTTTGGGTTTGAATACCCATGACGTTCAAGATGTTCATTTTTGCTTGGCCATTCAGGCAGCTTTTGAGGCCCTTCATCAGGATAACAATGATGAATACCTCCCCAGGATGGCCATAGTTGGCCATCTTATGCGCCTTTTCCCTGACCGGATGCCTTCAGGTCATTTGTTGCATGTTCCCCTCTAATCGAGTGGTGGAAAACCCAGGTTTATCACGTTAGATTGTCTACCCTGGAAATTTATCTGTATCAAACTGATTTCCTAGTCAACTGTCTTCTCTTGAGCACATGTTTTCCACCCAATTGTGGGCTTGATCAGGTAGCTATAAACAGTTTCATGCCTTCTCTCCCCATTGTTTGCTGGGAGTCATCTTAACGAGTGCGTGGTGCATCTGGCTCTATGCTGTTATGGCCCTTTTTCTCATCACCCAGCAACTAGATTGGGCTGAATTGGCACGCAAAGATGAAGGTTCAGGTTCCAATTTGCCTCCCTCCTCAAAGCTGAGGAATAAAATTCATTTTATTTATTAAAATTTATAATTTTCTTATTACTTAAAATATAAAATCTTAAGTTCTTTAATTTTACTATGTATATAGATGATAGAATTTTTTTCTTTTGCCACTATTATATATTTTTTTCTTATTATTATTATTCTTTCTCGTAACTATTATTTTCAATTAATTATATATGCTTATATTAAAATTCTTCTCTTCTAATTGGGCCACTTTTTAAACTTCCTTAGGAATTTAGCATATGCTCAATTATATACATGACCCAAATTTTTCTCCTTAATAGTGTAAGAAAATTTTAAAGTCTTCTCTATAACTTTGAATGGACCAACCCAAATGCAATTTAACTTGTGAATTTGGCCCAAACTATGGGTATTACAAAATAATACTTCATCCCCCACAGCGAATTTGGGCAGATCATATCAGGTTTTTTGAACTTTTCCATGTCAGGCCTTACAAAGTTTGAATTTATTATCAAAAGCCTGGGCTTGCAGTTTAAATAAGGATTTGGAAGCCTCTCAACATATTGAGAATAGCTCAATTCCTGGGGTTCTTGTAATAAGGAATACAACAATGGTGGTAAGGCTGGATGCTTTCCATATAGAAGTTGGAATGGAGACATCTTTGTGACCAAATGGTAAGAGATGTTGCAGGCAAAGATGGCCGAACTGAGGAATGTGCTCCATTTGGAGGGCTTCTGAGAAGTCAGCTTCCTTAGGATATTGACAAGTGCTCCATTAACTCATTCTACTGCACCATTTGTTTCTGGGTGGTATGGAGTTGACAGAACACCACACACCCCCATTAATTCATTAAGTATCTGGAGAATAACCGCAGTAAAATTTGTGCCATTATCCATTAATATAAATTGAGGACATCCGTACTGATGGATAACTTGCTTCAAGATAAATTTAGCAGTTGTTGAGGCTCCTAAGTCCCAAATAGCCCTGGCTTTGACCCATTTTGTTAAGTGATCAATTGCCACAATATTAATTTGGCTTTCACATTGCTACTTGGGAGGGGTCCAACCACATCTATAGATATAGTGTGCCAAGCAAATTTGGGCCAGACAAGCTGGTATGAAGTAGCTTTTTGGAAGGGTTTTTCCCTTGGCACTCTTGGCAACAGCTCAAAGTTTCATGGATGTCAAAATGCATCGATTCCCAATAGTAATTTTGCTCAAGCTGCTCCTTGGTTTTCTTAAAGCCTCCATGGCCAGTAGCCTTATGAGCAGCCAAAGTTAGATCTGCTTGAGCTGAGGGATGTGGAAATATATATTTCTTTCCATCAATCACTTTGAATAAGACTCCTTTTTCAGTCTGGGTATCCTTTCTTAATTCAGAGAGAATTTTCTGCACTTGTTCGGGCTCATTGGCAAAAGTTTCATTAACCATCTTCTGGAACAAGGCATCCGCCAGCTGGCAAAGGGTTGCTACAATGGGCAGACGAGACAAATAATCAGCATTCTGATGCTTAGCATCATCCCGGTGCTTAATGGTATAGTCATAAGCCTGCAGCTTAAGTGCCCAGCGAGCCAAACGTCCTTCTGGCTCCTTCAAATTGTTAAGCCAGCTTAAGGATGCATGATCAGTAATCACGGTGAAATGCACTCCATGAAGGTATACTCAGAACTGTTTATAGGCATATATAATGGCCAAACACTCTCTTTCTGTTACAGTATAATTTCTTTCATAGGCATTTAGGGTCTGATTAGCATAGGCTACTGGGTGCTCTTCACCATCTTCTCCGACTTGGGACAAACTGGCTCTAATTGCTGTTAATGATGCATCAGTCTGAACAATAAATTCTTGTTCAAAGTCAGGATAGCACAATACTGGTGTGACTAATAGGGCTGAACAAAGCTGGTCAAATGCCTCCTGGCAGGCTGAATTCCACTCAAAAGAGACCTTATCCTTAAGTAGATAAAATAAAGGTTCTCCAATTTGAGCAAAGTCAGCAATAAATTGGCAATAATACCCAATCATGCCCAAAGATACTTGAATATCTCGCTTGGATTCAGGCCTCTTCATCTTGGATATTGCTTCCAATTTGGCTGGTTGTGGCCAAAGACCTTCCTTATCAATTACAAACTCAAGGTATTCCAGCTGGTCCTTAAAGAATTAATGCTTCCTGGGCTGTATCTTCAAGTTTACAGCTGTTAAACTCTTGAAAACCTCTTCCAGGTGTTCCAGATGTTCATCAAAGGTACGACTGAATACGTTTATATCATCTAGGTATACTAGTATACATGACAATTTAAGATCGCCCAGTATGGTGTCCATCACTCTCTGGAAGGTTGCTGGAGCATTGCAGAGTCCTTGGGGCATCCTTGTTGGTTGAAATAGCCCTCCTTGGGTAATAATGGCGCACTTTTCTCGCTCAGCTTTGGGCAGATCAATTTGCCAATACCCGCTAATTAAATCCATTACTGAGAAGAAATTTGCACCCCCAAGCCTGTCTAGGGCATCATCAGTTTGCGGAAGAGGATAGGAATCCTTTTTGGTAATGTTATTAAGCTTCCAGTAGTCAATAAACACCCGGTTGCTCCCATCTTTTTTTTTACAATGAGAATTGGGGCAGCCCATGGACTCTTGGATGGCATCAACATGCCATGGTTGAGAAGTTCTTTAATTTCCTTCAACACAACTTCTTCAGCAGTTTTCAAACGTCTAATCGGTCTCAATCAGATAGGTAAATGGTCCCCAGAATCTATTGTATGGATCACTCCTCTCGCACATCCAAGGTCAAAATCATCCTTAGCAAATATCTCATGATATTTCTCAAATAATCTCCAAACTTGGTCCTTTTCCTGATCATTTAGTTCCCTAAATCGGCCACAGGTATGACATTATACACATATTCCAACTCATCATCAGGAAGCCCTAGCTTGTCCAGGGTTCCAAAATTGTGGAAAGATTCAATCTCCGTCATAGGGATCAAATGGAGATAGGCAGCCACCTGGTGCCTTTTGATGAAGATTGGCCGATTCTTCAGTTTGCACAGAGGACACTAATTTCTTGATGTCCAGGAATAATTATTCCAGACGCCACATTAGGTTCAAGTTGAGTTCAGGACCAAGGTGAAAAACTTCACCATAAAGTCCTTCTGGGATTTGAATTGTTAGCCCAGTCAGGACAACTGCTTGTATTCCTGAGTCCAGAGTTAGCTCCTTGTTTGCTCAAAGGGGTATTCCCTTAGACTCATAATTTGCGTTGGCAATACTTTGACATGACGCTTTGATTTATGGTATTTGATAGGGATTATTCCATCTTGATAGGCCAGATTAATGAACAGATTAGGCTTCTTTAGTCCCAAATTCGCATTTTTTGTATAATAAATTGGGATGGTTTAGTTCAAAATATATAAGGTATTATCCTTATGGCTAGTGACCACTTCATATCTTCTCATAAAATCAGTGCCAATAAGGACCTCATAGTTCTGATATGGCAAAACTATAGCTGGAGCGGATACTACTATAGACCCAAATCTTATAGTCAAGGCACTATATGCCCCAAGAGCTCTGGTGGTATGTGTTCCTGCAGTGCCATATGCTTGATCGTGGGTAACATCTGTGGCTATTCCCAACTTCTTCACCAACTTAGTGCTGACAATATTTAAAGGGGCTCCACTATCAATAATGGCTCAAACATGGACCTTATTAGCAGTATTGGCATAGGTACACTCAGAGTATGGTTCAGAAGTGTTTATTAAGTGAAAAGATTCAGAGTTGCCCAATTCCAAGTGTGATTTGAGGCAATAACATATTTCAAGGTAGTTTTCCGCCAGAGTCTGCATAGGGATTGCAACCTGTACATCTTTTAGGGAGGGCAGGTCACGAGAGTGGGTAGTGTGAGGATCAAGGCCATGGTCCATAATTTGCTTGGCATATGGTTTGGCCACCTCTATTTGGGCCTCTTCTGAGGCTTTACCTGATTTTTGGCCTTTTGAGATCTGGTTGAAACCATATATACATCATTGGCCATAATATAATGTAATGAATCTTTGCCAATCAAATTGGACACAAAAAACTCTGTCAGGATTGGGAGGAATGTTTTTGCATGATGGGTGGTAGTAGAGCATTCCACCTCTACTCCACCTGCCCTTTTCCCAAATCTGTGCCCTTTTTGACTTTGTAAGCCACATTAACTCCTGTTTTCCCATCTATTCAGGCATAACACTTGCTGGTGATGTGCCCTTTTCTACCACAATGATGACAAGTGATAGCACTAGATTTGGGATGGTCGGGTTTCTGCTCCTTGAGATTCCCATTTCTTTCTTGATTGTGGCTCATATTACTAATTTTATGTTGAGGGCGTACCTGTTGTGGATTGTTTGGCTGATTTGGCGCATCAAATCTTCTTGCACAGCAACGTAAATAGTCTACAAGTCTATTTGTCTCCATATCATGATTAAAAGCAGGAATCATTACTCATTCTAAATCATGATATGGCTGTACAGCATGTTCCATGGCGATTAATGCATCATATTCAGTCATAATGTTTGATCCAAGGAGTACTTGAGCTTCATGGTAAAATCAATTGGCAAACTCTTTTAAGGCTCATTAAGTCTAAACTCGATATTTAAGAGTTCCATCTTTCATGTCAACAGCTTTTGGGCTCACCAAATTCCTTAATGATGGCCTGTCAGGCCTCGTTATAAGACCAATCTTCTCCTAAATAGGAAATTACAAGGTCTTCACTGTGTGAGTCCAGACAATTGATAAGCGCTGTCACCTTTGTATGATTGGACACTCCTCTCATAGCCTTCTTATATAGATTCAAGAAAGAGTATACATTGCCATCTTTATCAAATTTTGGCAAGTTAAGTGGTTTGAAGTCATCTCTGCCTAAGTCCCTAATTGGAGAGGCAATTTCTCTTCTTAAGTTTTACCGACTTGGGGAACCTTTGGGAAAAATGGGATGCTGTGAACGACTTGGAGTGGGCATTGAAGTAAGAACTCGTGGAATGGTTTGTGTATTCTATACATCCATCCCATATCTTCATCTGCCTCGTGATAATCATCCAAAGCGCTCAACACTTTTTTTCAAAATTGGGACTGATGTGGCTTCTATAGCGCACTTTGGCGTGCCTTTAGAGCTGCTTCATCAACCTCCCCTCTCCCCAGACTGGTTGCACACTTGCAACTATTAGTCTTAAGATACTCCATTTCCTTGTTAGCTTGAGAGAGATCTGCTTCAGCTAATGTCACTCAGGATGAAAGTGCCTTCATTTCTTCTGACATTCTCGACATCCTTGTGTTAGCAAGTGCCAGTTAACTCTCCATATTGGTTTTCTCCTTAAATAAAATTGTATTGGAAGTATGAAGTTCAGAAATACTTGATCATATGTTGGCTAATTCAGCCTTGATATCTGAATTATCCAGTTGTTTTACTAGTATGAGGTAACTGGGCTAAAGCTTTGATATCTCACTGCGTAGCAAAAAATTTAGTTTGAATATAAATTTCCAGATTGACATATTTTTCCTCCAAACCTATAAGGGCTTTTCTTGAACCTTGGCCCTGTTGGAGAAGGTTTTCCATATTGGCTGCAACATAATTATACTGTGTCTCAAGTCTGATGCAGTGGTTGGTGATATCCTGTTTCCACTGACTTGAGAATCCCAAATTGTTCAGCACTTTTGTCGCTATCTTTGGGACGCTTTTATTAAGTTGAGTTACCAATTTGTCAGTTCAGTTATGAGCTTCTATTGCAGCTACAGTGTTTGAAACAATTGCTTTGCACACTTCTGCAAAGCAAGTATCCAATTTCTCTAATAAGCAAGCATGGGCTGACTGTTCCTCATCTTGAATACGGTGAATATGAGAAAGTTCAAGGTTTTGGCGTGCAAAGATGCGGTGAGCATGCTTAATAGATGATTGTACAAAATTAACTAAATATTCATATGTGTTGGCCTGACTCTCCTGAAGTCTTTGGGCCAAACCAGCAATGGTAGCTTCTCTATATTTTTGATAAATTTCGTTCTTCAGTGCTTGATCCTTCATGTAATAAAATAGACCAAATCTTGGGTCGATTGTTGAAGAACCAACCTGGTAGCCTCAAAACAGGGTTTCCAGCATTTCCTTGATGTTAGCCTGGATAAACTCATCCAGATTAGAAGGTAAAGTTGGGCATGTTCCAGTCAATATTAGCTCTAATGAGTACCTGTTCCCCTCCTCATTGTTGGAACAATTTATGGTAAAATGTTCAATAAACTGAGCATTGTTTGTTTCCATTTCATTTTTGCTGTACTTTTGGGCAAATTCTGAAAGCTGATTGTCCATATTCATACTAAGGTAGCTGTTTTTTTCTTTGAGTGAGCAACAAAATGTCAAGTTTTCAGCTGATAGTGCAAGCTAAAATAACTTAACAATGAAATCAAGGATATAAACTCGCTTTTCAAATGAAACTCCTGCTCATAGTTGGGAAGTAGATTCTCCAATAATCCTCAATAATAGCCAAGTAACTCTGGTATGCTTATTGTTCTTAAGTCTACTGGCACCAACAAATAAAAGACCTTCTGTCTTTGTACAAAATCAGGAAATTATTCCTCTATAATCGGGACTACTTCTCTGGCAGGCAACTATGTACTTCTCTTTGGGAAGAATAAACACACACAACTATCTAATATAGATATAACAGCAACAGATATGAATATCTGACAGATGGATATTAATTATTAAACTAAGTGGCAGTAGTGATTAATGATCAATAAACTAGTAGATGATTATTTGATGTTTTATTAATCAGCCAGGCGCCAGTATTATATACTCTCTTGGGCATCTCCTGGCTGAACTCATCTATTAGATGAGTTCATTCATATTATGCCAATCCTCTGCTGGTCATGGCAATAATTATGAAAACCCCAAGTCAATTTGGCCCATGAATTGACTAAAAATAACAATCATTTCAGCCTAATTGAGGCAATTTTACTCTCATAATTGGGATGACTTTGGGTTTTGAACTCAACATCAAAATCTTCCCAATTAGAGCTACATCATAACTCAACATCTAACAATAAATGGGGAATAAAACATATATGATCATAAAAGATGATGCACCCCAATTTAGGATGTCAGCAGGCCTCTCAATAGCACTAAGTATGCCCATGATTGGGATATCTATGTTTAAGTGCCTAATTATTGATTTCATTAATTGAAACCAACTTCCGCCTTAGTGCATTAAGATTAATGCACTAATTTAGGAGGTGCAATTTAGCTAATGCCGTGGGACCACTTTGCACCCAAGTGTACCCATAATTGGCCATAATATAATAATATTATAGCTATTATTAGCTACGATAATTGGGCACCTCAGACATAATTAGAGCAGTTATGAGGTGAATCTGATTCATCAGATTATGCAGATGAATTGGGAGGATCAAAGGATCAGTCAATGGAAGTAATCTATTAGCATTGATGGTTTTCTCAAAGGGTTTATTTTTGAGTCAACCATCAAAATCTAACACCAGGAATGTGGAAAAATTTGCAAAAGTTTTTTTTCTGATTCTTTGCTGAAATCACAAGAATTACCCTACCCTCCTCTGCACCAGCCTACTAAATCCCACCGCCAAACCACAAAAACCCAATTTTATAATACCTTCTCATACAGTTTATCCAGTACTTAAGGCAACTGCCCTGCTTGGAGGCATTTGTCAGTTCATTTTCTATCTTTCACGCTTTACACTTAATAAAATTCAAATTTCCCATACAACTTGCCATGGCCTCTATCCACCTTATTTCTTTACTAAAATTCTGCCAATTGATCCAATAAAGTGAGCAGTCACCCAAGTACTTATGCCAATGTTTTCCAACTGGATCATCTGGCTCAACCCCACGATGCAGTGGTAGATCATAAACACAATGATCTGTCTCACCCCCAATGATGAACTCACTTTTTCATCTGTTACCATGCATCCATTTAATGAGAACCCTCCCATCTATTCTGCTGCAGTATTCTCCAAAGTTGCTCCCCAGTTGAAGCACTAGAGCAGCCCTGCCCCACTGCTTGTGGACTTGGGGTCCACAACTGCCTCAGCAGCCAATGGCTCAGCCCACTTGTGGTACCTAGAGTGCTCCCTCCAGGGGAAGCTTAGTCCCAACCTCCCTCAGAGTTCACATTTTACCTCCATTTTCACCTCCAATCTCATGGTGATTCCTGTGTCATCCCTCGCTGGTGTGCAAGTGCTTCTATTCAAATCTGAAGGCCAGCAACTGTGAACCCTGGAGGAGTTGTCATCCTCTCTGCCTCTCCTGCCCTTAGGGGTTGCTTCTGCAAGACTCGCAGTTGCCCCCATTGCAACTATTTGGTTTGCCTTGGGGGCCTTCGGTACATTAATGAACTTTTACTTTTCTCACATCCCCAATAGAATTCCACTCTTACTATTCACCAGACCGCTATGACTATGGCATTCTGGGCTCTCCACTGGGTGCTTGTGCACCCTAACTGGGAGCCCAGTTTAGTTTTTATTAGCTGAATCCATGACATAATTAACTGACCAGAATCTCAGCCTTCTCCACCCTCCTTTCTGGCACTGGCAAAGCATTGGCCTACGCTCTCACTCTAAATGTGCTCTCCCTCTTTGACCTGGTCTTCTGCTGGTTGGTAGCCTCATTTACTTGGGCTTGCCAACAGGCTCTGCTAAATTGTCCTCATCCCACCGAGCTCCAGCAAATAGTTTCACTCCATCAGTTAATATGATAGAGATGGAGGTCCCCCCTGTACCTTCTGATGAGATGGCCAATCAAATTCTGGGCATCCTGGAAGAATTCCAGATGTGCTTTACTGTCAATGGTTGAAAATCTTCACTTTCCTCAAATGCCTAGCAGAGTGTGGCTCTCCTTGATGCCCTGGATAGGGATGCCCATCATAGGGTCAGGGGAGTGCTCCACTCTGCTGCTAAGTCTGGCAACCTCACCCCTTGCTGGCACTGGTCACTTTGGCAGTCAGGCCTCTGAGTTGAGACTGGTGCACCTTCTCCATCTGTTTACCTTGGGACAGACAGCCATGGACTTACCATCCCTGATTGAAGCCTTTGCAGTCCTGGCCCCCAATGTACTCATCCCTGACAAAATTGCCATCTCCACTTTCTGAGCTGCCTTGGACCCCACTACACCCACCCATGGATCTTGGGACCCCCTCCCCAGATCCTTAGAAATTGCATTCTCTGTAGCCCATGCAATTGGGGCCAGGCCCTTTCACATCCCCGCATGTGCTGTCACAGCTCTTGAGGTACCGCATACCACACCTCCACCTCTGCCAGTGGTTGTAGCCAAGGGATGCATCCCCCTGGACTTGGCACCCTTTTCCCTCCCTCAGTAGCCTCCTCAGGTACCTCCCCCGGGGAAACCCCTGTCTGTAGCACCTCTTTTCCCCATCCCAGATCAGGAGGCTGGGCTGTTTGATTCCCAGTGCCCAGAGTCTACTTGGCTTGGTGCCATCACTCCCCTGGTTGACCTTGCCTCCCCCTAAAGAGAGTGGAGTGGTTGTATGCATCAACCCTTGCATACCCATTTGGGACAAAAAGGTATTGAAGACCCCTTGCCAGTTACACTCTGCCCCTGTGTGTAACGGTCAAGGCGTTGCCTGACCATCATATTGCCCTAGTCTTCCCTAGGGCGATAGTTGAGGCCAGGGGAGAGGGGCTCAACAACACCAATTTTGTAAATGGCAATCTGACAAATCAGATGCCTCGCAATCAGTTTTAAAATTGAATTGTAAGGCTGATGGGGAAGGGAAGCCTCAAAAATGGCACTCTGGCCAACCAGATGCCGCTGAACACAATATTCCCAAATGTGGTGACAAGGGATTGGACCCTTGGACTTGAATTTCTGGCCAGCCAGTTACAGCTGAGCTCAATGCCCAAAAGTGTATCAACAAGGATGAAAAACCTTGTAAATGGTGCTCTGGCCAACCAGATGCTGCCAAAATCAAATTATACTAAATGTGGTGATAAGGGAGTGGACTGGACCCAGATTTCTGGCCAATCAGGTGTGGCCAAACCTGACATTCATGGGATTATTGACAAGGATGAAAATCCTTGTGAATGGCGCTCTGGCCAACCAGATGTCGCCAAACAAAATATTACCAAAAGAAGCAATGAATTAATATTGAGGAATATGGGCAAAGAGAACGGCCCAGGCTTTGAGAGTTATTTGAAGCCAAAAAATAAATGCAGAAATTTTTCCGCAACTCCAAGGGTACCCAGCCCATGTTTATGAATGGGCCTTGACACCAGAATCGAGGGCCTAGATTCTCAAATATAGCCTGCCATCGGGAAGATGCCTGCGGACTCCACAGGGAACAGGACCCGCTCTTCCCCACTAAGCTCAGTATAAATTCTGAGGAGGCAAAACTGCTTTACACAGTTTTGTCTTCTATAAATTAAATAAAAACTTAATAAATTCGCTAATAAGTTTTCAAATTTGCAAATCAGTTTATTAAGGGAAAACATGGAAATAACACATGGACAGCAGCTCAGACTTCGACAAGGCCATCCAGTCCTTGTACGCCCTCTCAGGGGTCAGGCCCTCCTTCTGAGCGCCAGCATAGTCTTAATTGTAGCCCAAACTTTCTTAGTAAAGCGGTTTCCACACAGTCGGATTAGGGACATTTTTACAGCAGGGCTATCCTGCCTGTGAGCACTCACCTGGGCACTCTTGCCTAACTGCTTTGTGGCAGTTTTCAGAGACCCCATCCATCACATTAGATGAAACTCATTTAACTTGATGTCTTTATTCCTGGACATGGTGGACAAGCCATCAGAACGCGCCCTGCCTGCGTGGTATGAACACCCAACCACGTTTTTGATGGTCATCTTCTCTCTCCTATTTCTCCTAAGAGAAGTCGCCCGTTTCCTTCCCTCCAAGGGACATACCAACGTCTACTTTCAATCTGAGCAGTCCGCGTCTGAGTTCCGACAGGCCCTCACTCCAGGAGAGCTGAGCACCTTGCACGCCACCTTCTCTTGTGTGAAACTTCAAGCCTGGCTGACCACGGTGTCAAGAGGAACGGCCCCAGTGTCACTTCAGATTGCCCAGATAGTAACCGCTCTGCCCAGAAACCTAGCGGATTGGTTCACTGAGCTACTGGAAGCCCAGATGATGCTCCCTCCCACCTTGGAGGAATGTCTTCAACTGGTTGAGAGAGTGGCTACGCCAAATGACTCCCAAGACGCTGTGTGGTCCGCCCTTCTGAACCTCACTCAAGGAAAGATGTCAGTCATGGAGTACGCCCGTGTGTACTGCCCTTTGGCCAAGGCGGCCAAGGTCACCTCTACTCAGATATCACGAATGTTCCGCCAGAACCTCCGCCCTGACATCCTTACTGCATTGGCTGCCACTCGCCTGGGAGCTACCCTTGATGAGAAGATTTCAATCGCAACCCAGGTGGAGGGCCAATTAGCATTAGCGCAAGCAAAGACCCATACTGGAGTACAACATGGGAAGTTCCGCGGCTGCCAAGCTGAGTCTGAGCCAGTCTTTAACCCCTCGCAGGAGTCCTCACAGGGTTCGCCCTCCAGCTCTGCCAATGGGGTAAACACTTCGGGAAACCATAAAGAGGGAAACCCTAGTCCCTCCTACAACTTCCGCCCTACTCCTGCGCGCGTTGCTACCATCAATAAAGAAAATACCTAATCTTATCTCTATGTCCCCTATTCTTTACAGCTCTGGGGAAGAAAGGGAAAAAGGGAGGATCAACTTTGGGCGCTGGTGGACACTGGAGCGGAAGATAACTATCTAGACTACGGGTTAGCAAAAGAAATGAGGCTGGAAATGGAATGGAAGGAAGCCGTGACGCTGGCAGACACCTCAAAAACGGTTGGCAGTTGGAAGATCAAGACCCAGGTGCTGCTGCGGCAGAGCCTCACACCTTCCAAGAGTCATTCAGTGCCATTAAAAATCTGCCTCATCCCATAATCCTGGGCATGCAGTGGTGGCACAAGTACTCCCCTCAGTTCAAACTGCAGGAGCACCGGTCTTGCTACACCCCAAGAACCAACCCCCAGTGGCATTAGATTTCTTCACCACTGGTGGAGGGAAGCCTGGGGTGAACGCAGTAGTAGAACTGGAGACAGAGGCGGACATACCCAACGAATTTCGTGCATATGCCCACCTGTTCAAGAAGAACCAAGATCCCTCTACCACCCCAAATGGTCCTTTCCCTTTCACCTTCAAGTTCAAAAAGGATGCGGAGTTCCCCAAGGGTTGTCCCATCTACCCTTTGAACCTTAAGGCGAAGGCTGCCCTTGAGGTCTATGTCAAGGAAATGCTGGAGCGCTGGATGATTGTTCCATCCAAATCGCCTGTGGTTTCACCAATACTACTAGTCCCAAAAGCAAGTGGAAAGCTTTGCCCATGTGTGGACTACCAGCGTCTGAACGCAATAACCGAGTCTGACCCCTACCCCATCCCTCTGATAGAGACCATCTCCCAGATGATCTCAGGTAGCCAGGTTTTCACCAAGTTGGACCTGGTTGATGCATTCAACCAAGTTCTAGTAATCGCTGAACAACAACAATATACAGCTTTCAAGTGCCACTTAGGAGTCTTTGAGTAGAAGGTGATGCCTTTTGGCCTCAAGAACGCCCCAGCAGTATTCCAGCGTACCATAGACAACGCCCTAGGAAACCTGATTGGGAAATGTTGTGTGGCGTATATGGATGACATTCTTATGTTCTCCAGAACCAAGGAGGACCACAAAGGAGATGTGCTGAGCGTGATGGAAGCCCTCAACAAGGCGAACCTCCGCTTGAAGCCTTCTAAATGTGAGCTCTATAAGGACTCGGTCTCCTTCTTAGGGAACATAGTCTTCCAAAGGGGAACAGCCATATGACCAGACAAGCTGAAGACAGTAAGGGAGTGGATGGCCCCTAAGGATAGAATGGGAGTTAGGAGCTTCCTTGGCGTGGTGAACTTCCTAAGAAGGTTGCAAAAGACCTTTCCAAGACGGCGACACCCCTAACTCGCTTGACAGGGCAGGTCCCATTTCATTGGGGAGAAGAGGAGGAGAAAGCCTTTCAAGCCATCAAGGAGAGCCTCATGAGGGCACCAGTACTATCCCATCCCTACGCCAAAAGCCCTTTCATAGTGGAGACTGACGCCTCCAACTTTGCAATTGGGGCAGTTTTGCTACAAGAGGGAGAAGATGGGGTAGACCATCCCGTAAGCTACTTTAGTAGGAAAATGCTGCCCGCTGAGACCAACTACCCCATGTATGAAAAGGAGCTCTTAGCGATTGTATCAGCCTTGGAGAAATGGCAGCACCATTTGCTCTACGCCAGACATCCCTTTACCATCAGAATGGACCACCGCGCCCTCCAGTTTTACAAGAGCCAAACGCGCTTGAACCAGCGCCAGGACAGATGGCACCTAGAGCTGGCGTCTTATGACTTTAGGATTGTGTACAAGCCGGGGAAAGCAACCTCATCCCAGATCTCCTAAGCAGGGACCCAGGTAAGTCCTTCCCAAGGGAGGAGCTGGATGCATACAACACCGCTACTATGTTGCCCTCAAATGTGTTCTCTGTCATCCAGAAAGCCACCCAGGAACTGAGGGAAAAGCTCCAGGCCGCCCAGCGAAGCTCAAAGTATGGGGCAACACTGTGGAAGGACCTGGAGGAGGGGATAGAGAATGAGCAACACAAGAATTTCTGTAAAAGGAAAGGCCTCATTCTCCACAAAGGGCGCCCATGGCTGCCCAACTGCGAGCTCCAGTAGGAGGCGATAAGCGCTTTCCACGACCACCCCTTGGCGGGACACCCTGAAAATGAGAAAACCCTAGAGCTCCTGGCCCGGAGTTACTCCTGGCTGGGGATGCCCAGCGCCATGAGGGAGTACATCCAAAAATGTGTCACATGCGCCCATTCCAAGCACGTTAGCAGAAGCCTTTAGGAATACTCAAGCCCCTCCAGATTGCGGAAATGCCATGGTCCTCACTGAGTGTGGACTTCATAATGGGGTTTCCAAAATCAAAGGGATATGAAGCTGTGATGGTGGTGGTAGACAGAATGACCAATCTTGCGGAATTCTTTCCTTGTAACTCCAACATCACGCAAAGGGCATGGCGGATATCTTTGTTAATGAGGTATTCTCCCGCCATGGTCTACCAGAGGAGATAGTATCAGATAGTGGCCCCCAATTCATCACCTGATTTTGGCAACACCTACTGAAAATCTTCAGATCAAGCTATGCAGATCCTCAGCTTACCACCCGCAGTCAGATGGCTAGATGGAACGAGTTAACCAAGTCCTTGAGCAGTACCTGAGATGCTACTTGACTACACAACAGGAATGCTGGATGGACTGGCTAAGACTAGCCCAATTCGCCTATAATAACTTGACCCATTTGTCAACAGGAATGTCGCCATTCATGGTAAACTATGGGTTCTACCAAAAGATGGTGGAAACCTACCCCAGAGGTCCAAACCCAGCGGCCAATGACTTGGCAACAGAAATGAAGGAAAACCCAAAAGCTTGCATGAAAATTTTAGTCAAAGTGGTAGAAATGCAGAAGAGGAAGGCTGACACTCACTGATCCGAGGCACCGATGCTAAAGGAAGGGGACCTAGTGATGATCAATGCGAAAAACTACTCAGTTCTGGCAAGCTGTAGGAAATTTGGACCAGTCACTCTGGGCCCATTCAAGGTCCTCCATCAGGTAAATGAAGTGGCGTACAAGCTGAAGTTCTCCAAGGGATTGCGGGTGCATCCAGTACTGCATGTCTAGCAACTGAGGAAGTTCAAAAGCCCTCTCCCAGAGAAATTGGAGCCAGTCCACTCAGGAAACCCGAAAGAGGCGGAGTATGAGGTGGAAGAAATCTTGGAGTCAAAAATTTCGTGGAAGAAGCGCTGGTATCTAGTCAGATGGTTAGGCTACCCGATGGAGGAGTCCACCTGGCAGACGGCTGACAACTGCAGCAACTGCCCGCAGAAGGTAGAGGAGTTCTGGAACTGGAGGGGCTCTCATCTGGGGGGGGTGATGTAACGGTCAAGGCGTTGCCTGACCATCACATTGCCCTAGTCTTCCCTAGGGCGATAGTCAAGGCCAGGGGAGAGTGGCTTGACAACACCAATTTTTGTAAATGGCAATCTGACAAATCAGATGCCTTGAAATCAGAGTTAAAAATAAATTGTAAGGCTGATGGGGAAGTGAAGCCTCAAAAATGGCACTCTGGCCAACCAGATGCCACTGAACACAATATTCCCAAATGTGGCGATGAGGGATTGGACCCTTGGACATGAATTTCTGGCCAGCCAGTTATAGCTGAGCTTGATGCCCAAAAGTGTATTGACAAGGATGAAAATCCTTGTAAATGGCACTCTGGCCAACCAGATGCTGCCAAATCGAATTATACTAAATGTGGCAATGAGGGAGTGGACTGGACCCAGATTTCTGGCCAATCAAGTGTGGCCAAACCTGACGTTCATGGGAGTATCAACAAGGATGAAAATCCTTGCAAACGGTGCTCTGGCCAACCAAATGTTGCCAAACAAAATATTATCAAAAGAGGCAATGAAGTAATATTGAGGAATACAGGCAAAGAGAATGGCCTGGGCTTCGAGAGTAAATCAAAGCAAAAATAAATGCAGGAAAGTTTCCGCAACCCCAAGGGTGCCCAGCCAAGTTCAAGAATGGGCCTTGACGCCAGAATTGAGGGCCTAGATTTTCGAATATGGCCCACCATTGGGAAGATGCCCACGGACTCCACAGGGAACAGGACCCAATCTTCCCCACTAAGCTCAGTATAAATCTGAGCAGGCGAAACTGCTTTACACAGTTTTGTCTTCTATAGGTTAAATAGAAACTTAATAAATTCGCTAATAAGTTTTCAAATTTGCAAATCAGTTTATAAGGGAAAACGTGGAAACCACACATGGACAGCAGCTTAGACTTCGACAAGGCCATCCAGTCCTTGTACACCCTCTTGGGGGGTCAGGCCCTCCTTCTGAGCGCCAGCATAGTCTTAACTGTAGCCCAAACTTTCCTAGTAAAGTGGTTTCCACACAGTCAGATTAGGAAATTTCCACAGTAGGGCTATCCTGCCTGTGGGCACTCACCTGGGCACTCTTGCCTAACTGCTCTGTGGCAGTTTTCAGAGACCCCATCCGTCACACTGTGCCTCAGGGCCAATCTCTCCTAAAGATGGGTCATGCCCCTTCCTCAGCTGCCCTCTCTCTTGCTCATCCCAATAAAGAGGATCAAGCATAATTCTATTTCTAATTTCCTTTTACTCTGAGTTGGGAAAATCCTGGCGCAAGCCCTTCTTGACACTGGAGTGGTGGGTAACTTTATAAACCTTGGTGTGGCATAGTCCTTGGACCTGACGATGGAGGAAGCTTCATCCATCCTGGATGCCTCATCAGGGTTCATGAAGTTCTACCGCATCCAACGCCCATTGCATTTCTCCATTCATAACTTTGGGTTTAGTGACCACTTTTCAGCTGTACAGGATTTTCTTTACCCTGTAATTTTGGGGGTGGGCTGGTGGTGCCACCAGCAAGTTCACATTAAATTTTGTGAACAACTCCTTATTGTTCACAAACTCAAGTTAAGTGAGAGTTTCTCTTTCTAAAAACCCTTCCCCTGAGCACATCTCTCAGCTCCATCTCCCCACCTGACCCCACCCTAGTTAACCTCCCTTCAGACTTCCCCTGCTTTCTAACCCATATAAGGCCATCTTTGACATGTCACTGGCATCTAAGCTCCCTTTACACTTTGATTATGATTTGACATTTTAACTGATAACTGATCTAGTTAAAATCAACTGCCCCCTTTACCCCTACACAGAGTAAGAGGATAGGGTTTTGGGCATTTAGCTGGACATGATGTTGGAGAAGAGGTGGCTCATTAAGAAATCTCCCCTGCCACCTCCCCCATAGTTTTTCTAGGAAAGCAGATGGATCCCTGCACCCCTGTGTTGACTATAGCCACCTCAACAACATTACCATCCCCAACCCATACACCTTACCCTTAAAGCAAAGCATTGCCCAAGCTATTGCCAAGTCCCGCATATTCTCAAAGTTGGACTTGGTGAATGCCTTTAATCAGGTGAGGGTGGTGAGGGGACAGGAGTAGCTCACAGCCATCTGCACTTGCTGGGGTCATTTCCTGTTCAGGGTGATACCTTTTAGCCTAAATAATAAACCAGCTACCTTCCAGTGCCTCATCAATGATATGCTGGGGGATTTGAACTTCTCATGTACTGTGGTATACATTGATGACATTTTAGTCTACTCCCCCACCTCAGAGCAACATGCAAAGGATCTAGAATCATTGGTGGCAACCCTCAACAAGGCAGGGCTCTTCATGAAACCCTTTGTTAGATTTTGATGGTTGACTCAAAAATAAACCCTTTGAGAAAACCATCAAAGCTGATATATTGCTTTTATTGATGGATCCTTTGATCCTTCCCAATTTTATCCGCATTACTAGATTCATCCCAAAACCACCTCAATTGTAATTAATTCATCCCGATTATCATAGCTAATAATAGCTATGATACAATTACTCTATAGTTGATTATGGGAACCACGTGGGTGAACCAAATAAATCTATGGCAGAAACAGAATTGCATTTATAAATTTAATGCAAATACAATTAATGAATAATAGTTTTTATGTATGTTGATCACTGTAATTGGCATGATAGTACTTACATATGGACTTCCCAATTAGGGAGTACCAAGTACTATTGAGAGGGTTGCTGACATCCCAATTAAGGGTGCATCATTATTTGAGTCCATATATTCTTTTCCATCAATTGTTGTATTTTGTCAGCTGTATGACGAAATGATAGTACTTGCACATGGATGGCCCAAATAGGGAGTACCTAGTACTATTGAGAGGCCTGCTGACATCCCAATTAGGGGTGTATCATTATTTAAATTTTGTATATTCTTTTCCCCACTTATTGTATTTTGTCAGCTGTATGACAAAACGTAATCAGCTGAATGAAAAGCAAATATACACCGTTGAGGTGCTAATATTATTTATAAAATCTTCCTGATTATGAGAGTAGTAGTGCCTCCAATTGGGCTGAAATGATTGTAATTAAGTTAATTCATGGGCCGAATTAACTTGGGGATATTTTAACAACTGTCATAATTTGTAGTGGATTGACATGGTTTTAATTAGCTCATCTAATAGATGAGTATGGCCAAAAGATGTCCTAGAGGTGTAAAATACTGGCACCTGGCCCTAAAATAAAATCATCATCCTTCCATATCTTCATATTTTCATCTTATATCTTCTTATCTTAATTCGATCTTCAAATTAATAGTGTAGACAAGCATTCAGGGGAGCTTGTCATAATTACCTGTGTCTGGAGAGTTCCCAATTAGAGAGGGAAAATTACCCTAGAAGAGACCAAGAGAGTCAGATATTGTTATTTAGCTTTGTGAGCTTCTAAACGGTTAGGAAATACCATAAGACACATAGCATATTTGAGGATTTATCAGCCAAAACTCTTCCCAACTAGCAAAACAGGAATACATTTAATAAGCGAGCTAATCCTCAAAAACTCACACCCTCCAAGTGTGAATTCTTCAGGGACAAGCTTATCTTCTTAGGTAATCTTGTTTTAAAGGATGACTATGCCATTCCCCTGCAAGCTTGAGGCTATTCAGCCTTGGACCACCCCAACTACACAAAAACAACTTTGCAGCTTTCTTGGAACTATCACCTTAAAGAAATTTTTCCAGCTCTTGCCCAACTGGCAGCACCCCTACAACCCCTCACTGGGAAAAATGCCCCCTTCAAGTGGTCCCCTGAGTGCCAGCAGGCCTTCAAATCTATCAAGGAGGTCTTCCTCACAGCCCCATCCAGTGGTATGCTGATACCTCCTGCCCTTTTATAGTAGCCTGCAAAGCCTTGTTGGTGGCAGTGGGTGCCATCCTGCTACAGGAGCATAAGGGAGCTGAGCACCCAGTGGCCTATTACTACCATAAGTTTACCACAACAGAACAAACATGGCCAATAGAGGATAAGGAGCTAGCGGCAGTGGTGTGGTCACTCAACCACTGGCGATATCTCCTGCAGGGTGCCCAACATGAAATCACCAATTTGGACATACCATAAATCATTACTCTACTACCGCAAACCCCAGAAGCTAGGGCATCAGCAAACTCACACATATCATGATCTATGCAGGTTCCACTTTAGATATGAATTTATAAAAGGTCCCCTGAACGTTTTGCTGGTCATGATCAGCCAATAACCCTCCCTGTCTCCTAATGGGGAGAAGACCTGCTAGACCTTATGATTATAGTGCCCCCTTCCCAAATCTTCTCATTGGCCCCCCTAAAGTAGCCTTTGCTGATATGAACCCTGATGTTCCACTTCTTCTTTATGTCCTCACCTCCCAAACCTGTTGCCCTAAAGGACTAGAACTATTTGCTGACTTGAAGTCCATAAATCACAAGAAAGCTTTATATACTTTGCAGGATGAAACAATCTGGTTCTGCAATCAGGTTTGTATTCCCCCCTACATAGCCATGTCATTGAGGAACATCATGTCCCCCAGACAGTTGATCACCCTGGCATCAAAAAGTGTGCAGATCTCATAAAGAGAACTTACAACTGTCCTGGGTCCTCAAAAACATTCTCATCTAGATCTCCCATTGTGTCACCTGCACCCAGATAAAATCAAATTGTTCCAGGAAGAAAGGATTGCTACACCCTTTGCAGCAGGCTGAGGGCCCATGAACCTCAGTTTCAGTGGACTTCATCATGGAGCTCCCACCTTGCCATGGCTCAAATGCAATTATGGCAGTCATAGACCAATTTACCAAGTTTTCACTCTTCATCCTCTGCCTCTTTTCCATTACTGTGGTGGAGACTGCAAATTATTTGTTAACCATGTCTTTTCAATGTTTGGTCTCCCCAAGGAGATAGTGAGTGACAGGGGACTCCAGTTCACTGCACAGTTCTGGGAAGAGCTGTTAACCATCCTCAGCATCAAGCCCTGCAGATCCACTGCCTACCACCCCCAGTCCAATGGGCAGAATGAGCTGGTAAACCAGGTACTGGAGCAGTACCTGCACTGCTATGCGACAGCCTTGCAAGACACCTGGGCTAAAGATCTGCCTCTAGCACAGTTTGCATACAAAAATTCCATCCATTTCTTGACCAATTTCTCCCCCTTTGAGGCTACTCTGGGGTATAACCTCTCTTTTTAAATTGGCCCCCAACTCTCCTCAGCAGTTTCTGCTATCATGGACCATGTAAGCTCACTCTGTGAGATGCACAACCTGGTCTGCAAACAAATGATAAAGTCCATTGAGGACTATAAGAATTTTGCTAATTGGAAGCATCTTTTGGGTCATGAGATCAAAGTTGGTTTCCTCATCATGTTAGATATCTGCAACCTTCCTCTGAAAGCCCCCACCCATAAGCTAGTAGCCAAACGCTCAGAACCCTTTGAGGTTGAGAAAAATTTAGGCAGTGGAGCTAATACTTGAGACTGCCTATGCACTGAAAGCAGCACAACGTCTTCCATACCTCCCTACTAACCCCCTTCAAAGGAGAAAGGCCAACATCCCCAGAGCCGATTGTCATTGGGGAATCCCAGAAAGTGAAGGTGGAGCCCATTATGGCTTCCCAGATATCCCACCGATCTGTTCAATACTTGGTCACTTGGAGAGGCTACCCCTCATATGAGAACAGCTGGGTGAACACACGCAATTGTACAAACTGCAAGGACCTGATAGAGGTATTTCACACTTCCTACCTGACAGCCCCCATCCTCCTCAGAAGATCATGGCCATCCTGGCCATAAAGCTACCAGAGTGGCACAAGAATTATGCCTTGGTCCATGCTCCTGGTGATGGAATCCTCCCTGTAAAAAAGGGAAGGGTAGTGTAAGTTTTGGGTACCAGCCCCTGCAACTGTATAGAAATCAAAAGCCCTTCCAGACAAAAAGGGTCACAAGGGCCAAGTGGACCATCTGTTGCAACTGAGTGACTTAACCCACATGATAGACAAGTGCTGGGTGGCTGCCCTTCCCTCAAGGATACTCCATTTCCATCTCTTCCCCCTCCTCAACCCTGGTAAGTTTGATAGAGGGAGTCTGCAGACAGATTGTGCACACATAGGGCATGGACAAGCCCCTGGGACCCCCACTCCCCAGGCAAAATATTTCAAACTTTTGGGGAAACAGCATTTACCAACATTGGAGCCCATCCTGCAAATTCCAGCCTGGGGGAACCATCCAGACTGACTAGCACCAGAAATCAGATCAGGGTACAACTTGAACCTTGAACCAGATGCCAAATGACTTGGACCAATTGCCACAATGCTCTAGATTGGTTTCAGGAAGTTTATATCATGCAAATAGTCCAATTGAGAGTTCAGTCCAAGTTGCAAACAACTCAATCTAAGGGACCCTGCCTTCTGGGACAAATTCAGAACATCTGAATTATGTGATCAGGCTGACTCAGATGACCAGAACCCAGATTGGTAGCATCAACTTGGTTTGGCCCCAGGAATGTGGAAAAATTTGCAAAAGTTTTTTTTATTCTTGCTGAAATCTTGAGAATCATCCTACCCTCCTCCACACCAGCCAACCAAATCCCATTGCCAAACCCCAAACTCCCAATCCCATGATACCTTCCCCATGCAATTTATCTAGTACTTAAGGCAACTTCCCTGCCCGTGGGCAGTTGTCAGTTCATTCTCTTATCTTCTGTGCTTTACACTTAATAAAATTCAAATTTCCCATACATCTTGCTGCAGCCCCCATCCACTTTATTTCTTTACTAAAATTCTGCTGATCAATCCAATGAAGTGAGCTGTCACCAAGTTTTTATACCGATGTTTGCCAACTGGATTATCTGGTCACTTGACCCATAATGCAGTGGCAGATCATAAATGTGATAATCCATCTTGAACCTGATGACAAACCTGCTGTTTCATTCATTACTGCACGTCCATTCAATGAGAACCCTCCTGTCCATTCTGCTGCTGAATTCTTCAAAATTACTCACCAGTTGGAGCAGCACTAGAGTGGCTCTGTCCACTACTCACAGACTCAGAGTCCACTATGCCTCAGCTGCTGATGGTATGGCCTAACTGTGGGACCAGGAGCACCCCTTTCAGGAAAAGCTTGGTCTCAACCTTCCTCAATAGTCACATTTCACCTCCATTCTCACCTCTGATTGTGTAATGACCCCTGTGCTGATCCTCACTGGCGTGCAAGTGCTTCTATTTGAATCCAAAGGCCAGGAACTGTGAACCCTGGAGGAGTTGTCATCCTCCCTGCCTCTCCTGCTCTTGGTTGCCCCCACAAGACATGTGGTTGCCCCTATTGTAACCATTTGGTTTGCCTTGGGGGCCTTTAATATATTAATGAACTTTTAATTTCCTCACATCCCCAATAGAACTCCACTCTTACTAGTCACCCAGGCCACTATGTCTATATTATTATGGGATCTCCACTGGGTGATCGCACACCCTGACTGGGAGCCCAGTCTAGTTCTTATTAACTGAATCCATGACATAACTACTAAAAAGTGGAACTACCTGGAGGCAGCACTAACAGATGGCCTGAGTGCATATGGAGAACTAGTCTATTAACGAAATGGAGAAAAACTGCCTCCTGCTCCAACGAGCTACAGACAAGGCTGTAGGAATTTTATGCCCAAGCATGGATGCTGATGGTGACATCAATACAACACCACACAAAGTGTACATCTTGGACCCAAGGAAAATCAGTCTTGCTCTTTCTCAGTATGCTCAGAAAAGAGCCCACCCATATGCACAATCTTCAACAAAGTAGGGCATAAAAACAATGCCTGCCTGGCTACATGGGAGGGAAGAAAGTTTACTGAGTGTGAAGAAAGTCTGAAGGATATAGATCAGGGGGACGCATTAATAGCCCACCTTTGAGGATCACAGGCTAACTATGAGGCGGACCAACCAGTCTCCACAAAACAATGTAAAGAAATGAAGATGGCCAGAAAGGCACCGGAGAAGGCCAAGTGGAAGAAGAAAAAGGAAGAAAAGGAAGCAGCCAAGTGCAACATTGAGCAACAACAAGAGAAACTCCTAGTATTACCACCCCCAAGACAGCCTAGCAGCTGCAAGATTATGAGCAATGGGCATTCCAATCAGAAATGGATGATGCACACTTTTTACCTGTACACAATGGAGCCCAACCCATTCAAGTACCAGTCAACAAACTCATTTCACAAGCCAACAGTTTCTCAACCCTCAACAGGATGGAGGACAACGGTGCTCACTGTATGGAGAACCCAAATTGTAACTCTGGGCTAACAAAATGGCAATCAGATACACCACCAGCCCAAACCATTTATGAGGGTCTATAACTAGGTCTGGACACAAGAAAGCCACTGTAGCTGCACATGGTCAATCTGGCCCAATAAAGTCATAGTAGGTGTGCTGGGCTCACTAACGATTGGGACTCTCAACATAGCAGGACTCTCATCTAATAAGTCCCAGGATAAAAAATGAGAGCTTCTGCTAAACCCACTGATGGATGTGCTTGCCCTGCAGGAGAGAAAATTCACCACTGGAAAGGAGGAAGAGTGATCCAGGCTCTTTCTCCCTTTACAAACATTCTGGACCAGCTTTTGTGGATTTATAATCAAAGCAACAGCTGCCATCACAATCACCAACTACTACTCTCATTTGGAAGGAAGGGTTCTAGTTCTGGCCTTTAAATGGGGAAACCAAGCATATCAGGCTGCTTCAGTATATGGTCCTGTTGAAGCAGACAAAAGGGAAGAGTTTTTAAGTATCCTAATTGACTTGAACCTTCCAGAAGAAACGATTTAAATAGGGGACTTCAATTGCTGGCTGGAGGAACTTGTGACAGATGGCCAAATGTCACAAACCCACCAATAAAACAAATTACAGCAATTAATGACATCAAAAGTCTTTGAGATGCCAAACCATAATCAGAATCATATTTTCAAATTTGACATGGCCCAATATTATATGTGATCAACTAATCAGCGCCGCTATACTGGATTGGATACTTATAACCATGTCATTGGAATCACAAGCTGAAGATTTTGCAACAATCTTCTTACATCTATCAGATCACAAAATGGTAAAAATTAGTATCCAATCAAAGGAAGAACCACCCAAGAATCAACGTTGGAAAAGGATGCTGTCAAAGAAAGTGAATCAGGTTCAAGTAGAAGATCAGATAAAAAGACATGTAGATGAATAGCCAATTGCACTGACTCTGATACCTTATGGCATCAGTGGCAAAGGGTAAAAAAGGAAATTTTATCCTCCCCAACCTACACAGCATCCCATCACACAAGGAAGGAAATAGCAGAACTTTCCAAAGCTCAAAGAACATTAAACCATATAGAAAGATACCCACCCTGTAGCGGCTACTCACCATAGTGGGCTAGAGATTAGGTGAAACAGACACTAATTGTCAAGAAACGCAAACAACTCCAAATGCTCATGGAGGCCCATCAAGCAGGTGCCAGATGGGCTGTTCAGGAGGACCGACCATCCAAGCTTTTCTATTAAACTTACAAAATGAGGTCAAAAATGCCAGTCTCATTGAACTCCAAACATGCGAAGGCCAAACCACTAGAAACTCAGAAGAGGTAGTAACCATCACCCACTCCTACTACTCAGAACTGTAAAAGGCAGCCCCAAAATAGAAAGCTACTAAGAACCACTTTATCAATTCTGTCCCAACCACGCCAAGCCTTTAGCCAACCTTGTTGACTCCATAATGGAGGATGAGCTAGCACAGGTTCTATGGAGGCTCACTACCAACAAGTCACCAGGACCAGATGGCATCCCCTATGAGTACTATAAAGCACACTATGAAGTATTAAAAAACCCATGCTATCTCTCTTTAATTCAAGTCTGAAAGAGGGGAGGGTGATCCCAGGAGGCGCATAAGCCTATACCATAGTGCTACACAATAAATGGGGAATATACTGACCTGAACAACTGGCGCCCAATATCTCTAATCAATGAAAATATGAATATGGGAAATATAATGGCTAAGCATCTCTCAGAACAAGCCAAGAAGTGCATTGCCCCACAACAGCATTGTTTCAACCCATGAAAGAGCATTGGGGACAACATCCACCAATTAACAAAAACACTGGGAGGAGCATCCAAGGGCACACTCTGCTTTCTGGATAAAGCTAAGGCATATGACAGAGTAGACCGGGATTACTTGGCCGCAATACTTCACAAACAGGGCTTCCCTAAACCTTTATCTTATGGATATAAAACCATCAGCTGTCATCCACCTTCTCAGTTCTAGGGTCTGCATTTATTTCACCTCCTGTCACACCAGAAAGAGGTCTCTGTCAAGGTGACTCACTTAGCCCTATCTTGTATAACCTCACAATTGACCCCCTTCTACAGGTGATGGAGAAACATTTAGCTGGCAATAAGTGCAAGGGGCAAAAACCACTAAGGGTTTAGGCATTTGCAGATGACTGTGTGGTAGGGGTCTCCTCCAAAGAAGATTTTAAAAAGGTAGAGAAGATAATCAGCCTATATGAAAAAACCTCCCAAGCCAAACTTAACTAAACTAAATCACAAGCCTTGGCACTATCAGATATTAAGCGCTCAGGCCCTAAAACAAAAGGACAAAAAAGTTGCAAACGCAAGAAAAGTAAATAAATGTAAAAATCCAGCTTTATATAATTACTCTTTCAGATGCCTTACCCAAAGGAATCCATCAAACATCTAGGGATTCCCAACACAATTGCAGGTATAGCTATTCAAGTGGTGGAAGAGAAGTTACTTCAGAATATCCAAAGGACAGTGGCAAGATGGAAGTCCAGGAAGACATTTCTGGCTGGAAAATGTTGCCTTGCCAACACTGTGCTCTTCTCAAAAATTTGATACCCAACACTTGCTATTGCCTTTAGCAATTTTTAAAAAACTCACATCAATTCTACAACCTTGGTTCTGGGGCTCATGTTCCTCCACATCCAGGATCACCACACTAAGGCGGCTAACTTCTGAAGGTGGTATGAGTCTAATAGACCCTGAATGTAATGCTGTGAATATATCTATGAAATGTATCAGTGGTGCAACCTCACAAGAAGGTTTTCTGCCTCCATATGCATTGGCAGCAAGGATTCAAGTAGGCAGAAACCTAGCTCTCCGGAACCTAGGATCCCCAACCACCCTATTCAATTACCTAGATTATACCCAGGGTTAGTAGAGCCATGGGACATGATGCCTGAGGCCAAGGCAATGCTCTATTATTTTAAAATATTAAAAAGAACCAAGAATTGAACTCAAACCTTATAAAACGCACCATGGGTGAAAACAGAAAATTCTAAAACTTGTATGGCACCCAATGCCACCAGCCAATGAAAATTCTGAGGGCTCAAGCTTCCAGCCAATCTTAGCGCTGGATTTCTGGGGAATAATTAATACTCCTGAGCTCCATAATACCACTTGAAGAATATCAAGCAAGCCTCTACTCCACCCCAAAATTACAACCTTGCATTGGAGAGTTGCTAAATGACTTTTTTGGACAGGGGAGTGCTCAAAAGCCACACACATGCAGTGCACAATGTGCAGCAAAGAAGATTTGCTGCACCACAGGTATATTTCATGTAAAACAAGTGGTAAGAGTCTGAAAGAAGTGGTGCATCTAAAACAACTATGATCCACAAATCCCAATTACATAGCTAAGGACTGGCTTTTTCAGGATGGGTCAGGGCATTGTGACCTTGATCACAACAAGATGATTTTTGTTTTAGCATTATGGGTGATCCATAATAACTGGGTTGCCGCCACTGTAAGCCCACAAGGGTCTGACCCAGCTAGGGCTGTCAATAAATTTTTACTTTAGTCTAAACAAAAACTTTGGCTACTGGCTGTTTGGGGATGCCATCCCACCAAAACAGTGTGCTCAAGTAGCATCTTGGGCCATTTCACACATGTTAAAATTCTTATGGTGCAGCAGACTTGTTTATGAAAAGCCCATTTACCTAAGGCAACTGAGGTCTCCCCAACAGTAGCCCACAGCAAGGTGCTATGCCAAGGTTATGTGAATAGCATTAAATTACTCCAGTTACAACCTACTTTAAAATATACCCATTTACTTGCCTATCCCATTCCTTAAGTGTGTCAACTCCAGTTATGTACTCCCAGATAAAAAAATTAAAAGTCAATAATTAAAAAATTAAAAATACAAACAGCCGAATGTGCAAAAGATATTTGGCCCAAGCTTTTGATAAAAAATTGACTTTAATTGCATTGATGTTGAGATAATTGGCCTGAGCTGTGTAATTGCAATAAGCTTTAAGTTGATAATTAGAGTATTATCTTGAGTCTCAGGAGGATAATCAGCCTGATCTGTTAGTTGTCAAAGAATTAATTTTCAGGTCAACTACCAGAATCTGA
The DNA here is from genome assembly GCA_022478985.1 of Massospora cicadina. Classification (NCBI taxonomy): domain Eukaryota; kingdom Fungi; phylum Entomophthoromycota; class Entomophthoromycetes; order Entomophthorales; family Entomophthoraceae; genus Massospora; species Massospora cicadina. The sequence goes on along the minus strand of JAKSZP010010754.1, from coordinate 40,799 downwards.
CAACTATACCTGTGCAAAAGCTCAAATGACTGTGTTTATTAATAACAGATGATAAAACTGAAATAAGTCACCTCAAAAGGAATTGCAACCATGCTTTCCCCCAAGGTTAGAAAAGTGAAAACTACCTAAAAGATGTACATCTTGAAATCAACAAGCAAGAAGATTAAGTGCAAAATTTAGCCTATCATAGTACTACACCTAATGAGAATGTGTGACAATCAAGGAGCTGCCTGACCATTACATAGCCATAATCCTCCCTAAGGTGGAGATCAGGGCTCTAATAATATCAATAATAATAAAATTGTAAAGTTTGAGGGCAACAACCCTCAAAAAGTGCATTTTTTTAAATCAGATGCCAAAAAATCAACTAAACCTTGGAGCAGAGGTGGCAAGAGCTGATGAAAATGGTGATTAGGCTAATAAAAGGCTGCCAACCCAAAATCTGCTAAAATGAGAAATGATGAAGACAACAGCAAAGGGTAGCCCAGTGAATCATGGGATGCCAAGCCAAATTATGCCAAAAATGAAAATATTGAGAGTTGAGGGGAGCAGCAGCTGAGCAAATCAGAAGTTTTCAGAAAACTTTCTAATAAATTTGAAATTTAAAAGGTTGCAATAAGATTGAATCATAAATAATGAGCTCTGATTTGTCTCCAATATATGAAATTAAATGAAAAAGTTTCTATAATACCTGGGGTATCTAAAAAATAGCTTAAAATGGGACTAGATGATATTATTGGGGGTTAAGATTCTTGAGATAGGCCCATGGATAGCCTACCACCTGCAGATTCCACAGGAACAAATTCCCCCATATCTCCCACTTCCTAACATAAATACAACCAGATGAAGGTGATTAGGAAAAATTCATCTAATATATACAATAAAAACCTCAAAAATCAGATATAAAATTTAATAATATTTGCTGAAATTTAGTGAAGGCACTCTGGATTTTTTACGCAAAATAACTATACCTCTGGTTTCAACAAGGATACTACCTCTCTGAACACCCTCTCTGGTGGAAGGACAATCCTCCCAAGCATTAATATTGTCCTTATCATCTTCAAAGGGTTTAGCAACAACTGTTCATCAAGATAACAAATATGATCTTTAAACACCACTGCACTCTCCTGCTTATGAGCCCTTGCCTGGTCCCTCATGCCAAATTGTTATATGGTAATGTAGAAAGATCCTATTCATCACATCAGATAAAGTTTATAATCTCACCTCTTTTTCTGGGAATTGGTGGAAAAGCCTTACAAGAAAGCTATCTACTTGGTACAAGAGCACAACTACTCTCATGATTAATATCTTTTCCATCCTGTTCTTGTTAAGAAAAAGCTTTTCTTTTTATGTCTCAAGGGAACACCACTGCTTATGTCCAAAGCATTGATAATGCATCTAAGTTTAGACAAGCATTACCCTTGGAAGAGTTAAGTGTAATCAAGGAACTTTCTCTTATGTCAGATTGCAAGCCTGTCTCCCCATGCCCTCTAAGAGGAACATATCCATCATCCTATATTGCCAGGCAATAGCCAACATTTTGTAGAGCCTGTCCATCTGGACCGCTGACCTGTTGGAGACACACTGGCCCTTCCAACCTTTCTGGAGGAATGCCTCAAGCTGGTTTATAGAGCCACCACCCAGAATGACTCAAAATGCCATCTATCAGCACTCTTGTCCCTCAGCTTTGAAAAAATGCCCATCATATGAGCTAGGTAGGGTAAGCTGGGGCCTTCACATGGAATGACCAAGGAAAGCTTGTGGAAACATAGGTGATCCAAAAACAAAATAAAGAAACACCACAAAAGGGTCCTGTAGTGCCCTGAAAGAGGTTTGAGATGGAAGCTATTGACTGTGATCCAAACTGTTCTTGTGGGTGCTTCCACTTCTTTTAAGGAGAAATGCAGTAAGGGGGGCAAGAGTTAGGCATATTGTATGTCACACTACTCTCCTATGTCTTGGAGCACTACAAAAGTAGGTCTTAATGACAATTTAGGGCAATTCTGATTGGCTAAACTTATACACCAGTCTATAATAATCACCACAATTTTCTAGGTTATCCTGAAACCTGATTGCGGACAGTAGCTTACATGGGCTTACACTGGTGCAGCAAAAGGTGAGAGCACTCATGGACCAAATTGATGGATTAAATTAAAAGGGCTACAATGGTTCCTGCACAAAAATGGCCCGGAGATGCAAACTTAATTACAAAACAATCTGGAAAGACCAACTTTATTAAAAAATTAAAAGCAGACATGGCCTCACTACCCAGAAGGCTCTGGTCTCCTGGTTGGCAGTTTATGCTTGTGAAAATTGGGATTAAAGTCAAGCTTTTCAAGTAGGAAACTCCAGACTCTCCCCTCATGCCACCATCCCATCTGCCCCCAACCATCCATTATGGGCCCGCATTGAGGGCGGATGGACGATTTGTCCATCCTGTTTCAAGTTAGACCACTCAAAACACAAATGCCCATACTCAGAAACTTTTGCCTACACCAAAAGTTTGCCCGATGCCCACCTATCCACCACCCACCCTGCGCCAACTCCAACATGGGGTACAATCCTACCTTCCCCTCCATCAATGCCTGATGCTGCAGCTGCACTTACAGCCACCAATCAGCACCCACCTTGGTCCAATGCCATAAATAATCTATCCAACCAAACATCAGATTGGATCCCAGTTTGATCCCATGCATCCGTAAATAAATTGAACAAACCTCAACTGTACGCTGATTCCCCAATCCAATTCAACCAAAATCCATGGGAATTATTGGATGAAATTGATGAATCAGGTAACGTCATTAAAGAACTGATGCTGCAACTCAAGCGGCTCTGTAATGCAGAATGGGATGCAAAATCCAACCTAGAAATATGTCCCACAACCCAACGCCAAACCATTCTACAGCGACCACCAGCTTGCAGTAGAAGCAGCCGCCACACCAGATTGCCGTCCACTTCGCAAAGCTGCCACCAAATTAGTGGATGCGCTTGCAGGAGAAATTCCACCTCCCATCATCCTCATAAATATTACTGCACAAAGTAAGATCAACATGAAAACTTTACACAAAAACGTCACTGAAGCCATCCAAAACGTGGTAACAGTAGCACGGAATATGAAAGCAAAAATAATCTGAACCAACATTGCCACGTTTGTTAAATTCCCAGCCACCCACCTCAAAGCTGAAGACATTCTGGGCAAATACATCATTGGCATAATGATGGCTGGCAACTACTTGGAAGTTCCAGTCATCAAGGATATCAAACCCCATACTGCCAATGTCCCCACACCCTTACTATCTGCCTTAACAAGCACCCTACTCTGTAATGAGATGGATGCGGCCAAAGATGAGCCCCCTGATCCCCCCTCCCAATCCACCATGGAGGGATAGCAGTATTCGGTGCCCACCTGGTTGGATATTTTATTAGGTACGATTCAATCAATCCACCCAGTTTTGGGCGTTTCATTTGAATCGTTATTTTTATTATTATGATTTTTAGTTTTAGTTCAGTAATGTCCGTCCCCTGGTTGGCTTACCTCGGTTAAATAAAAACTCCAGACTCTCAAAAGATTTGATGGCAAGCATGATGGAGAGCCTCAAAAGGGTTCACGCTGTGGAAGTGAAGACTGAGTGGTCTAAGAAGATGCTCATGGGCTATTTGATTGAGGTGTGCAGGTTCACCCCAAAACATATTTTATATTTGACTCATAAGGTAAAACTTATGGCTTACAAGTCTAAGTTACATAAGGAACTGATTTTGACTACCAGTTTGAGCACCAAGAATGATGAGGCCTTATATCTCAACATTGGCACTGAGGTCAGAAGGTTCATACTGAGAAACGTGCCACCTGTTGTCACTAGAGGAACCATAATGTTTCAGCTGAAAAGCTTTAGCAGAGTGATTTCCTTAATGAGAACAAGTTGATAAAAACTTGAAGTAGAAGGATGGTATCTCAAAATTGTTCATCATACGATCTGAGAACTGGATTTTGAAAGTTGAACTTTCAAAGTCATATGGGGAGTTGCCTTGTTCAGTTACTGTGAGGACCTGAAGTGTCCCTGTGCGCTACTGGACAAGTGTTTTTTGTGTGGCTTGAGGGGCACATCAGAGCTTATCTCAGGATAAACTTCCTGAAACAGTGATTAAACCTGATAGGCCTTGAGAGTAAGTGCCACCCATGGTGCTCACAGAGAAAGAGAAGCTAGCTCTACAGAAGATGTTGAAAAAGCTAGTTTAGTTGTCAGCCAAGGTAAAGGGGGTAGCAGCTGATAACGCCAATTTGGAGGCAATGACTGAGTTGCTGAAAAGTGCCAGGAAGGTCAGTAAGGAGTTTAAGCAGACCTAGAAGATGTAGGAAGCTGATAGACTCCAAATTAAGCTTAAGAGCACTTTGTCCCAATCTGCAAAGGACATTTTGGAGCAAGTCGCCTCTCAAATGGATGAGATTCTCCCCATCACTTATTAATGAAAGAAGCAAGCTACCATAATGGATGTAAGTGAGGTAGATTGTGCTAAGCCCAAAGGGGAAGAGGTGGAGGTAAGGGGGTGCTGCCTGCTAGCAATAGTGGACAAGCACCTTCTGACACAATACCTCCAAATAAAGTGGAGGGGACAGTTGAGTACTCTGGAAAGGTTAAGATTCCAGTTGAGGTATGACTAAGCAGCCACATCCCTAGCCCAGTTTATTACTGGAAAGGTGAGTAGAGATGTAGCCCTGCTAAACCAGCTAGGTGAAAGAGGTTGGGGCCCTCCAGATCTAATACTGAAACCTCTTCAGTTTCAAACCTATGGCAATCAGGGTTAAATTTGCTAGCTTTCAGGATCTGTATGCCCTCAGGAAGTAGCAGTGGGTAAAGCTCAGATTGTAACAACATATGATAGATATTGGCTTCCTCACTGAGACTAAGCCCTAACCTGGGGTAGAAGAGGATTGGTCTTACCAATTCCCTTAGTAACATTCATTTTATATTCACTTGATGGATCAACAAACTCAGACTCACCCTCAGGGGAGGGGAAGAGGGAGGGGGAGATGCCAAAGGGGGGCATCTTGGTCTGGTGGGCGGACAAGGTTAAGGTGTTGGATAATAGGGTATTGGTTCCTGGAAGAGCAGTGGCAGTAATGTCACTGTTTGGAGAGGAATCAATTTGGTTTATCAGCATTTATGCGCCCAATTCTGGATCTGGATAAAAGGCCTTCTTCCAGAAGGTCAGCCTGAGGATCCAGGAGGAAGGCATCGGGGGGTTGTTAGTGCTGGGGGGAGACATGAACTGTTTCTGCTCTAGGGATGACAGGATTGGGGATTCAGGCAACTGGAGTTCTGATTCTGGAGCCCACGAGTTGGTTGGTTTAATGATTGATCTTGGCCTACTGGATGTGTGGAGAGCGGGCTGTGGTGAGGAGGGGGAGACTGGGTGGACTCACACCCAGAGGGATCATTTCTCCTGAATTGACCTTATGTCAGTGCCCCAGCCTATCCTGAGTCACTGCAAGTTAATCCTTTAAAATTATGATCCAGATGCTTCAGACCACAGGCCTATAGAACTGCAGATCAGTGACCCTCAGGTTGCTTCTGCAGGGAAAGGGGTCTGAAGACTGAACCCTGATCTCCTAAAGTTGTCTCCACTTCAGGAATTTATGAGAAAGAAGGTAAGTTGGTGAAGAAAACAGATTGTAGAGAAGCCAGATGCACCAGTTAAAAAGGCCACAGATGAAGACTGATCTCAAGATGCATGTCAAAATCTTTAAGAGGCAGCTACAGGACATGCATTTAAGGTATGAAACCTTAGAGAAAAGCTTCAAATGTACCTGCGAGCATGCTGCAGTCATGGTACATCTGCCTAAATAACCAAGGCTAAATTATATGCAAAATTGATGAAGCTTTAATGGTGAATATCCTCAAATAAAAAAGTTTAGGCAGGATAAGGACTCTAACAGCAATGTGGATTCACTCCGCAAGGCAGTAGAAGCTTTAAGACTCTCAGCAAGGAGCTTGTCACTTTGTGATAAGAGAATTGAGGTAAAAAAAGCAACTTGCATGTCTAAAGTGGCTATGTCTTACTATAATGACCTTTATAACCTCTCAGAGATTGTACTCAAGGCAACCAAAGTGCTCACAAGCAGACTGGGTACTGCCAATGGAAACTCAAAAGCTGTTATTTAACAAGTTCTGCAAGTTAGAGGTATCAGATGCCATCTGTAATGGAAAGAATGGCAAGGATTCTGGGTAGGATGGGTTGATCCTTGAGATCTACAAGTTGTTTTTGACAAAAATGTTTGAAGTGCTTGCTGAGCTCTACAATCAACTTCTAGTCTCAAGTACAATTGAGCTGGCATTTTTGAAAAAGTGTGTGGTGGCGTTGCATAAGAAGAACAATTCCTCCCTCATGGAAATTTATTGGCCTTTAACTCTACTTAACATTAAATATAAGATCTTAATGAAGATCCTAACCATATGGCTAAAGGTGGTTGTGGCAGACGTTGTTGGGAAAGAGCAGAATGAGTTATTCTAGGCCGTTTGATTAGTGACAATTTGATGTTGCTTTACTTGATAAAAGAATGGGCTAATAAATAGTATGATCAGAGGGGGTAGCTACTTTTTCTTAACCAAGAGAAGGCATATAATAAGGTTGAATTATGAAATTCATTAGAAAGTGTTTTATAGAGTTGGAATCAAAATACGCTTGTTGAGACTGCTTAAAGCAATTTATAGGGAAGCCTAATTGGTAGTCAATATTAATGGGGTCTTTTCCCACCATTTTAAGATTTATAGTTGCATGATCTAGGAAAACCTTCCATCTCCTTTGTTGTTTGTTCTTACAATAGAGACCCCTTCAGTGACTCTCATAAAGTTGGACCAAAAGAAACTTACCATCAACTAGGAAGAGTATTACCACTTGATATTTGCAGATGATACGTGGCTTTTTGTTTTATTAAAGGAAGAGGAGAAGGTGGTTATGAACATCCTTAAGATGTATCAAAATGCAAGCAATGTGAAGGTCAATCTGTAAAATTCAAGGCTTGGCCCATCAGCAGAATTGTAACATTGGATGTAGCACTAAAGAGCTCAATCTCATGGATGGCAACAGAGGAGGAGTTTCTGTACCTTGGGTGACCCATCCCTGAGTGTTCGTTGCTGCATAAAATATGGCTTAAAATTGAAGCAGACTATAAGAAAGCAGCTTTTAAGCTTTTCTTTCCTGTAATGATAACATCAGTTACTAATATTCAATTTGAACAGAAAATTTTGATAATTACACAGGTGAGATGAGCGAATAAAACAAATCGCAACTAAACTGGGTAAAAGCCATATCTAACAATGGCCAAAACGGTGCACCAAAAGGCAAAAATGCCCTGGAGGAGGACTGGAAGCCAATGCCACCAAAAAGCCACAAACACAAACACCACCTGGGTTTGTGGATTTCACCACAAAACAAAACCAATATATGAAAATACAATATGCACAACCCCTATCAAAAGTGGAACACTAGCTCCAACTTTTCTTAGGGGTCGAGTCCCCAACTTTGTGGGAGAAAATGGTGAGACACAGGCCTCTCTTTTTCCCCATGCAGTGTATGTTACCACCCACACCATCCACCGTGGCTGGATCAATATGGGTTTTGAAACTGAAGAGGATGCAGATGCTGCAGCAAAATTCTGTGTTGAGATTGCCCTCCCCAAGGGCAAACAAATTGTGCACACCATGTATACTAGATGGAACAAAGCAAATACTTTGTTCATCTTTTTTGACTCGCTTTCCACCAACCTACCCCACAAACTAATTGAGGAGGAGCTCTGAATCAGCCTTCAGAGCTACGGAGAAATCAATCAACTAGAACTACAGCAATTCTACTTGATGCCAAATTTGTGCACAGGAAAGGTGATTGCCATGATCAACCCAGTCTTCGATTTGACCACAGACCTAACAAAAATCCCATTCACAGTAGTGCTTCACTTCCCAGATGGGGTAGTGTCAAAGCCATTCCACATTACACCAGAATGTGCACCACCCATCTGCAACCATTGCACCGCATTGGAGTACAAGTAACATGCATGCCCCATAAAGGAGGGCACCTTGGCCCTGGACTTCTGCAATAACGCCATGGATAAAGATGAAGAGACTTCCAGAAATTTTATTGACGCCAACCACACTTTCCTCTGGGGAGAAGTCGGGCACTACACCCTCATAGACCCAGTATCACCCAAACTATGCAAACAGGTACAGAAGGACTGCAAGTGGGCAGCAGCAAAGGCCACATCACTCGCGACCTCCTCTATTGACCTGGACCACATCCAGGAGGACAGAGAGGAGATTGGCTGAGCCAGCTAATCATAACAGATTTTCAAGCCAAAGAAGCCATGGAGGATATAAACTGAGCCAAACAAACAGAGCAGAAAACCCATGCTGAAGATTTTCTCAACAATTTGACTGAATCACCATGTGATCTCAATCAAATGAACTTATCTGAACAATTTGATTTCACTATGGGTGAGACAGCAGGACCCAAAACTTCAAAATCAAACCCTAGAACATCAGAATACAATCAGTGCACCACCCTGAGTCTCAAAAAATCATGTGCAGAAAAGCCTAATACAAACTCTAAATCTAAAAAACCTGCACAAAATCAACACAAGGTAAGGAGCTGGACAATGACTCAGAGTGGAATGGCCCAATCACATGGAGTAAGTTCAAGGCAATGAGCGGGGGGCTGGGGCCAGAAGGCCCACCTAACTGCTCCTGAGGCACCGTGGGCACCTTAGTGTTAATAGGGATGCTAAACATCGCAGGAGCCAGAACTCAAGTATCCCAAGCCAAAAGCTGGACTTCCTGCATAAACCCCCTGTAGACATCTTGGCCATACAAGAAACCCACTGTCTACAGGGGGAAGAGGGATCCTGATTGGCCAGGGTCTCACCATCCCAGTCAGTATGGACGTCCCACTGTGGGGTGTTTGTCTAAAATAACAAAAAAATAAAATTTCTGACTCCTCCTCATTTGCATGGCTGCATCCTGGCCACAACAATTGAAAACTAAGAGGCCACAATCTTGATAGCTTGTATCTATGCACCGTGCACCACAACTGAGAGGATACCATCCTCAAAGCCATCCTGACGCTCAACCTCCCACCAGAAACCATCCTCTGGGCGATTTTAACTGCTGGGACAACCCCACCATGGACTGATGGCCCAACCCTAGAGGATACCCACCAGGACACATTGAATTCTGCGCGGCGAAGGCATCCCTTGGCCATTATGACACTCTCCCCTGGGTCTCCACTCCTCCTCTAAATGACCCGCCCCAGCATATGCAAGGAAACGCTCATCTCAATGAGCTGCATTGATCACATCCTCATACCAAAAACCTGCCACTCATCTATTTCTAACTTTGCCACAAAAAAGATCAATCTCTTCAACCACCATCTAGTTTGGTGCAGCCCAGGCCAACCTGAACTCACATATGGACATTGCCCTGGAGGAAGCTATACTCAGAGAACATAAATTTACCCAAAATTTCCGACTTGGTTGAGCATGAAGCCTCAAACCCAGAATTTTCAAACCAATTTGGAATGGATCATATTGAAAGTTGGAAAAATTCAAATCTGAATTAATAAATAAAGCTCATCATCTCACCTCATGTAAGTACACTGCAGACATAGCCAAAATCAGGTGCACCCTGGCGGAACTAGACCACCTTGAGCTCAATACCCTGAAGCCCAGCTACAGCCCCAACTGGGGGTGCAAATGGGCGGAAATCTCTGCCCACCTAAACGCCCTCATCTATGAACACCAACACAGAATCAAAGTATCAAGGAAAGGTAAGTACATAAAAGAGGGTGAAACCTGTTCAATGTATTTCTTCTGCAAATACCACTCATGAGGCAACCTGCTGCATGCGCACAGGTGCAAAGCCAATGACATTATGGCAACTGACCCAGCAGAGGTCAAGGCAGAGATACACCACTATTACACTGAACTTTATTATGATACCCATCTGACACCCAAAAAACAAAAAAATTATCCACATCGCCAAAATACAGAGTGCACCACCAGACTATAGTCCTCTAAACCTGACAATGCAGGAGGAGCTCTGAAACACAGTCCATAGTGCACCTCATAGGAAATGCCCAGGCCCTGATGGGTACCCTACAAATTTTATAAAAATTATTCTAGACAAATCGCCACCTCCTCCTAGCATCAATGAACCAGTGCCTACTGGAGACACGCCTCCTGCCTGGAGGCCAGGACTTCTATGTCATAACCCTGTTTAAAAAGGGTGACAGACTGGACCTAGCCATCTGGCGCCCAAATGGACTCTCAAACACTGACACAAAACTACTTACGAAAATTCCAGCAACCAGATTAGGCACATTAGCTTTAAAGCCCTGTCACCCAAATTAGTTTGGGTTCACACCAGGGCTCCCCATCTAGTCCAATATACACTCCATCACCAATATATGCCAGTCCAAAGTAACTGGAGCCCTGGTATTCCTTGACCAAGAGAAGGCATATGACTGCATTAGCTGGCCATACTTGAAGGAATGCCTAAGCGCCTTCAATCTCCAACCCAGGTTCATTGACTGGGAGATGCTCCTCACAGATTCGCATCAATGGCGTTATGTGGATCAGGTTTCCTGACTGACAGGATCACACCACACAGAGGGCCCAAACAAGGGTATTCCCTCAGCCCACTACTCTACAACTTCAGCTTTAGTCCACTCCTCCGCATTACCAACTCATGCCTCATGGGCATAACTGCACAAGGCCAGCCCCCAGTCAAGGTACTAGCCTTTTCAGATGACTATGTGTGACAAGTATAGCTAACAATAATGATACCTGACAGCTGGAACACACCCTAGAGGAATACTCCATTGTGAGTAACGCATTGCTCAATAAACGGAGAACAGAAATAATGCTCCTAGGAAAATACATCAATAACTGGGCCACAACACCCAAGTCCCACAGCTCCCCATGATGGAAAAACCCACTCATCCTACCCTTTTCTTCACCCCCCACAACCAACCCCGTCTGCACTTTGGGATATGGCTGGAAACAGGGGGTATGCAAATGAAACAATCGAAAACAATCTACTACAATGGGTATCCAACTGCATCGCCTCACTCGAGGAAAGATCCCCAGGGCTAATGGGGTGAGTGGCAGTTGCCAACTCACTCATCCTCCCAATGTTATGGTTCCCCACACATGCAATCCCTTTTTCACCCACCTTCATAGCCTCAATCCATGCACTTATCTAGGGCTGGCTGTGGCCTGGATCCCAACCACCCATAAGGGTGGAAACACTATTTGGACTACACTCCAGCAGAGGCATGGGCTTAATAGACTCTGAGGGTCATGCTAGCCGCATTCTGGGCATCTGGATAGAGGAAGTGCTAACCCTGGACCCCCCATAACAGCACTGGTCCAGAGCAGTGAGGGCCAACTTTGCGCAAGCGCTCAAGATACCTAACCCACACAACCCACCCAGACTAATAACGTACCTCACTAACCGCCCCAATGCAGTGGGCCCATATGGAACCCCCTCTCACTTTAAATGCCTCCTCCACACCATCCGCCGCATGGGATGGACCATCACTAACACTGGCGCTGTGCAGGGAAGGGGATGACTCAGAGCCTACTTCATGATAAGAAAACCAGAAGACCCCCCAGAAAGACATACTCACTAAAACCTCAACCATCACTAGAATTGACTACCTAGATGCTTTGGACATCCCCTATGACCTAGCTACACAAAAGGCAATATGGAGGCTGACGCATCATCCCATCCTCCAGCCAAGGGTAAGAGACAACACCTGGAGCTGCCTGAAAAGGTCCTTTAGAATGGCGGACTGCACCCATTCCCTCCATGCAACCTGCACAGTATGTGGAGGGGAGGGCTCCCTACAACACCACCTAGAAACTTGCCTCCCATCCAGAACCATATGGCAGGAAGTTGCGCGCCTGCTTAGGATGCAAGACAACCAGGGTTTTCCCTATCTCAAGGAGCCTCCTCACGCTCCAGCTCAATTACCCAATTCCACCTACCCTCCACTCCCTAATGGTAACCATCGCAATGTGGACAATCCACACCATTGCTTTGGATGCATTCAAGGATACATACCAACCATCTGTGGGGCAATCAGTAGGTTTTATGTTCACTTAGTGGAACACTTCCAAGCTTGGCTTTATGGATACATGAAACCAAGGCAACAAAGGCTTGTAGAGTCATGGTTCCCATTCTGGTTCCTCCAAATGAACCCCTTCCTCCACACCTGCTCCATAACAGGAGAAACCCCCTCGGAGTAGCACACCAACCCCCCATACCTGGCAGTACCAGCTAGCAACAAGGGTAACCTATATACCCTGGGGTGCACAATCCTTTTTAATCCTCGCTATTCTTCACTCTCCCCTTTGCTACACACACATTGGTACTGCTCGTCCCCTGGTCAGCTTACCTCGGTTAAATAAAAAAGCAGCTTTGAAGTGACAATGGCTCAATTTATCATACCAGGGCAGATCCATTTCCATTAAACTTTCATTCTTTCCAGATTAAGGTACTTTGCCATGTTTGTTCCACCACTGGCATCTTCCAAAAAAAGATAAAGAGTTCAGTAATCTAATTCATCTGGAAATGGTGAGCGTCAAAATCAGTTATTTAACTTGTGCTAGGAGGTGAAAAAGGGGGCATTGATCTAAAACATTGGGAGTATGATCAAAGAACTTCAGCTGAAGTAGATTGCACAGGTTTCTAGGGAAGGAAAGTTCTTTTGTTTGTTTCTTTAGTGGAGGACTACCTTGCTAAGGCTTGCAGAGACAAAAACAACAAGGTTCTTGGTGTTAGCTGGGGCATCAATTAAGGGGTCATACCAAGCGTGGAGAATCTACCAGCCTACTGGAAGGATTACTTTAAAGCTTGGGCCAGCAGCAAGTGTAGATTAGATGGTGAAAGTAGATTATCAAAAGGATCCAGGCAATTAATATTTGGGGAGGAGCCTGGGGAGAGAAGATAGAACCACAATTATCTGCAAGGACTTCAAGAACTTTATTGGGGCAGCTCACTGGGGGACTTTCTTGATGGCAATGGCTGAAGAGTGCTTAAGGTGGAAGCACAAAAATGGTGCCAGTGCCTCCAAGGTGCTATCAAGAAAGGCATGGATGCTGTGGAAACAACTGAACTTTCTTCTTGCTGGAGGAAAGCAATTTCTTCTCTGGCTGCATTAGAGGCTTGGGAAGCCTGTTAAGAAGGTCATGAATAGCAGGATCAGTGGGTGTTCCCATGAGGAAGAGAAGGCTAGAGATGCCCCAGATGAAAAAACTTCTTCATACTTTGGGACTGGCTAAAGGTGGGAGGTGGTGATGGTATCTGCCTCTCAGAGTTTACAACCACCAGGTACATAAAATTACAAGAAAGAGAGCTCTGCTTGACGTTCTTGTTTAAAATCACTTGCAAAAAGCAACATGGCCTGATAGACCTGAAGGGGAGGAGGATTAAGGGATGCTGGTCTATACCAGACTATAACTTTCTTTTCCAACTCCGCAGCAACAGCTTGGTCACTGGGGCATTTTTAAGAAAAAGGAGTAAGCATAGGGAGGATGACCTGTATCCCAGTAAGATATGTGGAGGGGAGGAAATGGCAAAACATATTGTCACCGAGTGTCCAGCAGCGAATGCTGAGTGGAGAAAAGTTCTTCTATTGTATGAAGTATGCAAACTAGGGTTTAGGTTATCCTCTGATTATCTTGCATAACCAGAGATCCTGACTGCATATGCTCTATAATTCTGCTTGCAGACAAGGAGGGGTTCAAGGTTTGGTGCACAGTATGGGGGGAGGTGATGTATGGTCTATGGCTTGCCAGAAACCAGTGTTACTTCCCTACAGAAGGAATCCAAGTGACAAGCTCCTTGACCATAGTCATGTGGTGGCTAGAAATAGCTTTTGGAAAGTTATGGAAACCTCTTTTCTCAAGTAAGTACAACTTGAAGGTCAGTCTGGTCTCATTCTTCACATTAAGAATGGGAAGCATAACTTCAAACTAGCTGGGTAGCTTTTGCTACCTGGCATACAAATGTCATGGTTACATGACATAACTGAGGAGACAGACTGTAGGAACAAGGCTGGTTATGAGGAGGACAAGAAGATTAAGTTAGCAGGACTTACTGACCTTAAGCATACCCTGGACCAACATTGAGTACAGGAAAAATATGCTCACATTGATCCTGGGGTGGTGTGTGATGCTCAGCCCTGTGTTACATTGAGGGCATTAAAACGGACCAGCTTTGTTACAAAGCTGACCAGTTCATTATAGTTTCTTGGGTAACAGAGATCTATACCTGTTTCATTTACAATATTGCAAATTTGGAAACTCCAGCTGCAAGTGATCACCTGAGTTCAGGCCTATTCATGTTAAAGTCCCATGGCTGATTGTAGTGTATGCTATTGGTTTGTTTAGGCTTAGTATCACTATTGCAGACTAATGATTATTTTCCCAATGTTTAATAGTGAAGTCTTGAACTAACTTTCATTGTTGATTAACTTAAATTAAAGAATCCTGTTCATTTTAGTTATATATGTGCATTTACTTAGTTTTGTTTGCTAGACTCCATCAGATCCAAATATACCATATGTATGTCATCCTTGCTTTGGGGCTTCTGTGCACCGTCTTTCTGTGCAGTGCTGTGTTCCCTCCTTCTCAGAAAGGGTTCCTTAGTAGGGGTGGGCCTCTTCCACCATCTCTACTGGAACTGGAGCATTGCAGATATGATCTTCACAACCAAAAAGTAAGGAATATGTCGGTTTTGGGGTGGTGTGAGCCACCCCAACCACAGTTGAGCCCACATTTGTGGTGCTTAGATTTGAGCATCCTCAGTGCAGCAGGGGCAGTACCATAAGTTTGTCCTAAAAGTTGCCTGCACTGGGTGCCCTAATGGGCACACAAAAACTTAAAGAATGGCTATCATGGAGTATGCAAGGCTGTTCCAGCCTCAAGAAAAAGCTGCAAAAGTGATCCCCTCCCAGCTTTTATGGATATTCTGACAAAACCTACATCCAGACATCCTCACTGCTATGGCTGCCACCACCTGGGAGCGACCTTGGAGAGAGAAGGCACAGTTAACTCCTAAGAGGAAAGCCAGTTAGCTCTGGCCTAAGCTGGGCCCATGTTCTTTGGAATTATGGAAGATTCTATGAATGATTTGAAGAGTCAAACTCATTTCCAACCATCAAGGACAATAGGAGTAGGTAACCATTTTTAAACCTGCTTCACAGCCTATGGCACTAATACAGGCAACTTCCAGCAGCTCAGACACCCCTTGCATACAATCTATGCCTGACCTCAGCTTTTATATCTCCAATTAATAATATAAATGCTCTTCTATCTGTTTGTATTGCTTAAATCAAAATTTAATAGAAATGGAAAGGAGTTAAGTTGAGAAGTTGTGGGTACTAGTGGATACAAGGCTGAAGAAAACTAATTGAACTGGAGTTTGCTACAAAACTGAAAGTATCAATGTAAGAAAATGGTAACATATCTCTTGAAGACACCACTAAATCTTCAGAATGCTAGGAGATCAAGCTGAGAATAAAGGTAAAACAGGGACCACACCATTTATGGGAAACTCTCAGTGCCATCCAGAGACTGCACCACCCCATCATTTAGTACGAGGTGATGGCACAAGTACTCCCCACACTTTTACTTGAGAGGAGGGCCAAGTGATGCTCCACCCAAAGAACTTAGAGCCAATAACGTTAGAATTTTTACCTCAGGCAGGAGCAGGCCTGGTGTGAGCTCCATGCACCTTGGAATGGAGATGATAATGGTACTAAAAGAGTTTAAAGACCATGAACACCTGTTTCAGAGAAACATCACTGCCACCTGCACTATACATGGCCTCTTCACATCCTTGTTCAAGTTTAAAAGGAACACCAAGATTCCTAAAGGCCCAGTATACCCTCTAGACCCCAAGGCAAAGGAAGTCCTGGACAAGCATGTGAAGGACATGTTAGAGTGAGGGATGATAGTGACTTTTAAACTCCACTGGTGTCTCCCATACTTCTGGCCAATAAAACTAATAGCAAGCTCCACCCCTTTGTAGACTATTTGAGACTGAATGTCATAACCAAAATGGACCCATACCCCATCAGTTGGTGGTGAGCATCACTCAAATGATTTCAGGAAGCCATGTGTTCTTGAAGTTGGATCTGGTGGATGCTTTCAACAAACTACCAGCGGTGCTCGAACATTAACAATACAAGGCTGTCAGGTATCACCTGGTGTATAAGGTACAAGGTTATCCTGTTTGGACTCAAAAATTTAGCAGCAGTTTTCCAATAGAACATCAGACATGTACTCAGTGACTTGATTAGGAATGCTTTGTTGCATATATGAATAAAATATTGGTGTTCGCCAAGTCCCAAGAAACCCACATGGAGGATATTAGAAAGTTCCTCAGGTGTGCTGGATAAGGCAAACATCCATGTAAAGCCCTCTAAAAGTTAGTTCTACAAGAGTTTAGTATCCTTTCCGGGTAATGTTGTACTCAAAATGGAATTGTCATCTTCCTGGACAAGCTAATAGCAGTGAATGAGTGGTCAGCATTAATGGACAAGATGGGGTGCACAGCCTCTTAGAGTGGTAAATTTCTTGAGGAGATTCACCAATGACTTCTCAGAGACAGCTCCCCTGCTTTCCCAGCTGACTGGACAAGTCCCTATTCAACAGGGAGAGGATGAAGAGACGTCATTCTAAGCAATCAAGGATGCCCTTCTCAAAGTGCTAGTAATAGTGCACCCAGATGCTAACCAACCATTCATCTTAAACACAGTTGCCTCCAATTTTTTTTATTAGTGCGGTCTTTACAAACTAGTGAGGACAGTTTGGAGCGGCTAGTATGCTACTTCAGCAGGAATATGCTTTCATAGGAAACAAACTACCCCATTTACAACAAGGATTTTTTGACATTTGTCATAGCTTTAGATGAATGCAGCATCATCTGTTGTAAACATGCCATCCATTCAGAATTCAGTTTTTTTCACAGGGCTTAAGAATACCTCAAAAGCCCCCATAAGTTAAATCAGACACAAGCGTACTGGCACTTAGAGCTTTTTTAGTATGACTTTATGATATGATATATTAGCTTATAAAGAAACTTATCTCCAGAACTACTTAGCTGGACCCTAAAATAGTTTTTATGAAGGAGGAGCTCAATGCACTCAATATGGCTATAAAGCTTCCACCTCATTTGTTTGCAGTGATGCAGGAAGATCACTCTGACTTAACGAGGATTTGGATATCCCAACAATGTACAAAAATCAGATCAAGGTTAAAATGGAGATAGAGGAAGGGGTTCCCAGCAATAGCCACAGGAATTACAGGAAGGAGGAGGGGCCTTATCATTTACAAAGACTGCCTATGGGGTTTGATGCTCAAGCTCCAAACTGAGGTCATGGAGCTTCATCGTGACCACCCTTTGTTGGGACACCCTGGTGTTGGGAAAACAATCAAATTGATAAGCCATAACTACTCCTGGCCTGGTCAAATGGGAACTATAAGAAGATATCTGTAAACTACATTACCTGTGTCTGATAAAAATCCTCCTGAAGCAAACCCACAGGGAAGTTGAAACCCCTACAGATCATATGAATGCTGTGGACCTCACTCATTGTGGACTTTATTACTAAGCTCTCTAAATTGGAGGGTTTTGATGTGGTCATGGCGATAGTAGACTGAATAATGAAGTATGTGGAGTTTTTACCCATGCACCTCTAAGTTTACAGCAAAGGACATTCCAGAATATTCACAAGGGAGGACTTTGCCCAAAATGGACTCCCAGATGGGGTCTACCTCTGACAGGGGTCCACAATTCATCTCTATGTTCTGGGACCACCTCCTAGAAAATCTAAAGATTAAATTATGACACTTTTTCACATATCATCCCCAATCTGACAACCTAATGGAAAGGGTCAATTAAACCCTCAAACAGTACCTACAATGCTATCTCACCACATGACAAGGTCAATGGGTCAATTGGCTGAGAATTGCATAGTACCCATACAATAACCTGGCGCACTCATCAATGGACATGTTCCTTTTATATGAACCACAGTGTCAGAATTTTCAACTAATTCAAGCCTCACCAATTCTTCAACTATTAATTTTCCAACATTGGTTACTAATAAGTAAATTGTTGATGAGAAACTCATTAAGACAAACATGAGAGAAAGTCTATCCCAATTAGAAAATCAGTGAAGATTCAGTCATTTGTCAATTAAAAGAATCTGATCAAAAGAGGATTACCACACACCTATAAATATTTGATCCTTTAATAAATTCTAGTCTTTTTGTGAGCTTTATCAAATATCAAAATCCAGCTCTATCTTTTGTTGGGATTCCAACTAAGTAACTTTAAGAGATATCTGACTCTTTTAAAATGTAATATATAACTCCAAAAGTGGTGTTCACTATAAGGACATCTGAGTAAAATTTTGTTAAATTGTCTATCACAAAGATGGAGCCTTGTTTTTTATCCAAGATTATCATGACAACGAGATGGGTATCATATCACAATGGGTGAGAAATACTAGAACTGAGACTTTAAAAACTCCTGCCATGTTGAAATTCAGAGCCAATCTTGAGTTAAATGTTCCCAAATTAAGTGCTATTTTCCAGTTTTCAAATGCAGCCCAAAGCTTTGTGGGAAACCATTCAGCAACTCCTGTATGGGGTGTTTTTCCCTGGGATCAAATCTAGTTGGCCCAGGGCCAGGGTCAAGCCCTCCATTATGAGGAACTTATATCAAACCACCCAATTGCCCAGAGTTAGTCCAGGCTACAGATTGTGACAGTTTGTGCATCCTACTTTATACCATTTATTACAAGTATTGGGGATCCATCATCAAGGGATAAATAATTTATTGGAAGGTCTTTAATCCCTGAATAACTATATCTCTTAATTTTACAATTGTGCCTCTGAGTTCAGCTAAGACGTTAGTGAGATAATTATTATCAATCACAACCTTAATATTGAAGTAAAACAGCAAGTCGTTTAACTAGATAATGAATTTCAAATTTAGAAACTCTCAGATATTGAAGCAATTTCAAGAAATTTATACTTAATAGTGAAACAATCTTACCTGCATAAATAATCAAATTCAGTCAGTGGAAGAAAAATTTAAGAATCATCTCCTCTGATTGGAACATTGTACTCTGAGTCCCAAATCAGAGTTAGAAAGTGGAACAAACCCCTGGGATTATGGGTCACCCAGAATTCAAAGTTCTCCAGGACAATCAGGTTCCCCTGGACCTATTAGGCCCAGTGGACATGTTGAACCTAGCAGACTGACTGGACCTCCTGGTCCCATAGGACCATCAGGACCATGTAGATCTCCTGGTCCTGCAGGACCTCGTGGGCCTTCTGGGCCATTACAGCTCCCAGCACCTTAAATTCTATTTATTTTTTAAAAATAACCCTAAGTTTTTCACCAAGATGATAAAATAGTTATAAGTTCAATTTTGTAAACTAGCCAAAGAGTGCAACCTAACCCCAGATGGATACTTATTGGCCCCATTCTGTCATTACATTCCTTATCTGATGAATTGAACAATTTGAGAAAATCAGCCAAGGATTTTTCCACTTTATTACAGACGTTGGAGGCTAAGGGTTTTATTTTTCAAATGAAGCTTAATTCCTTGGAACATCAATTTTAGGTGCAATGGGAGAAAATCCTTGAGTTAATCCAAAAACTGGATGCTAAAGTAGGCCAAAATGTTTAAATGACTGGATTAGCAAAGTTCATACAGAGATTGCTGATTTGAGCCAACAATACTCTTCTGACTCTAATTTTTATGTTTTCACTCAACTGGAGCAACCAGGTGTACATGTCCTATCAGCTAATGCACCAATGAGTTCTAAACTATAGTCAAAGATAATTATCCTCCTTATGATAGTATGGACATTTCTGACTATCACCTTGTTTATTAGATTTAATGCTACTAAAACAATAATAATTATTATAAAATATGAAAAACCAGAATTTGCCTCAAGTACATTAAATGAAGTCTACTATATGTCTTTGAGGAATAGGCCAGATTTGAACTTTTACCATCCAAAATTTATTTCATTAAATTATGATCTAAACTTAATGCCTGACCACATCATCAGTTAGAATTGAGAGAAATCCCTAAATAGTGGTCCTAAAACAGAGGAATTTTCAAACAAACAATAGTAAATAAGTCAAAATTAGCCAATTTTCTCCTCAAAATTTACTCATATAAAACCCAAAGTTCAAGCCTATATAAATAAACCGCCAAATTCGGTAAAGTCATGCCAAATTTTTACAGCTTAAATTATTTATGTGCGCTTACTGATCATGTCATATAATGTCTCCCTTAAGCATAATATAAGATTACTATATATTTACTAACCCATTTAATTTTCACAATTGCAACATTAATAATCTCATCAAAATTAAACAAGTTTGGGTCATTACTTAGTACTATTATAAATAAGGATTTAGAAGATTTCATCTCACAATTCTGTATATTTCCGCAGTTTCTGCTCAATAAACTTATATTTGGAAACCCCTTCAATTTTTTATTTTTTTTGGACAAAATACATTATGGGGAACACCTTCTCTCTGAACCAAGTGACTAAACTTTGTCATTTGTGAAATCCCACATGTTTCTCTACTGGGGTCATGAAGCTCTGTTATGGTTTATTATCCTCTTAACTCTTCTCCAAGGATTGATTCAACCCTAACATAGTGTTATGCGGGCATTCTAGAGCCTTCTTCTGAGTTGCTTTCAGGGTTATAGACTATTACCTGGTCGATTTTATGCAACGCTTTTGTCCACTACTATAAAGAACTAGTATGTTACACTCTAGGGAAGGGATCATCATTTCTTTCCTTTTAATATATGTAAAGGCTCTTAGTGAAGCCTTGGATATTAAATTGAGTTATTTACCTAAATGTCTTACTCATCTAGCCCAAGACATAATGGTATCTCATCTGATGATTTGCGCCACTTGGTTTCATGTCAAAGAAGCCTTACTAAAAGAATTTGGGAGTGAGCAATCTTTAGCATCCCAAAAGCAGCTTTTATGGGGAAACAACTGCTTAATACTGAAACCATCAAGGTCTTCACTCATAGGTTATATTGAAAAAGCTTAAACCTTAGTGGCTTGTGGCAGATTAATCTAGAAGATGCCATTACTGCTGTTATGTCAGCCTTATCCGCAAGAACTCAATTGTAAGTATACCTTATCAATGTGAAAAAGAACTTTTGAAGTATCCTTGATATAATCTTAAAATTTATTTGGGGAAGGCCAACCATGAGATGGACACTTCTTATATGTAATAATAATCAAGCACTAATTACGATAGAGGCACCCCAGAGAAGCTTATGCTGTCTCCTGTTGCCAGTAGGAACACCAATTAGAGGAAGAGGGGTATCATGAGTAGAGGCTTGCGCCACTATTGAGCACATATGGAGAAAAGGGTCTGAAGTGATGAGCCATACCGGGAACCAGGATGAGACCAACTGACATTGACGAGATGGTAGATATCCAAACAACCATGCTTGAAAGTGGTACATAAGGTGTGACTGGAATTGCCGTACAGCTTCCTGTAGGGTAGGATGATAGTCTGAAATGGCATCCAGGACAACCGTGTAGTATGGTCCACATAGCGATTGCCACCACTAAGGCTTGGAGGGAAGAGCATATAAGAGAATTAAAGAACAAGGTGAAGATGTTCTTAGATAAGATGAATGTATGTGTTTACTCCTGGCAAACAGAGAAGTTGAACCTCACGTCAGATTGCTATTGATGGAGGGCACTCTTCCAGGAGGTGAACCAAAGTCCCATACTGGTCACACACAGCACATGAGGAGTGCGATGCATTGGAGCGCTCAGCAGTATGGTTTACCATTTCAAGCAGCACCACACATAGGAACGAAATTGTGGCTGTAAAAGAGGGTGATGGGTGTATTTCCAGATGTCTTTTTGGGTTTCTAGGGAGTATGGGATGTCAAACTTGTCCAGATATTCCACTTTAGTCATGGTAGGGATCCTCCTGGATATCAAATTGTTCAGAACGAATTGTTCTTGTACTTTATGTTTGAATTGGGGAGTAGGACGACCCCTCTGCAAGGTATACCCGCTGATACTGATACTCCATTATGAACTCCTCATATCAAGTATAATCCTCTTAAAATGGGTGATGGTCCCATGTGGGCCTGCTGCAGATGGGTTATTTGCCATATATGTAAGAAAAGAGTTGAGGTTAGTGGGGTTATGGAGGCCTAGGGCGCGGGCAAAGTTGGATCATGCCACATGTAACTAGTGTTGAGAGGGGAGTGTGTGATTGGTAACTGCGGCAAACCAAGGCCAAGTATTTTGTCAGCATAGGCCTCAAAGTTGAGCAGAACCATTATCCCACTATGATGAGAGCCAAACATGACATCCAGGTGCACTGGCGGTGGGCGGCCTAACCAAAGCCGCCCCTGTAGGAGGGCGTATAAAGATGTGTAAGAAGAGGAGGAAAAGGCGATAGCATGGGCCACAAACCAGACTTTGGACAGAAGCATAGAATTGGCAAGCACAACCCATCCTGGGAGGGTAGTTTGGTGGGCTTTGAGGGAAGTGATGTGCTTTGCAATATTGTGTAGGATATAATGCTCCATTACCAATGAGGCGTACCCTCCCACCTTCAGCCACACACCTAAATGGCGTACCAGACCATCAGTGGGTATTGACACAAGAGAGAGAACAAGCGGGGCAGTATGGGGTGGGCAGGGCAAGCAACCATGTGAGCTAGCTGCTGAAGCAGTGAGGTACCAGGGTTCTGGTGACCAGCGGGCTTGGTACTTGATGAGGAGAATAATTTCAGTTTGGAGGTGTTAAGTGTGGCGTTACTTACCCTAAGTAATCCTGGATAGTATCCTCCAGTGCGCATGCACCTTGGTGTTAGACACCTCAAACACACAATTGGCAGCAAATACCAACATCTTAACCGGTGCTTGGCTTTGCACATGGACACCAGTAAGGCAATCATTCACATTGCATAAAAGTGGGTAGATGCTGAAGTTATATAAGAGTGGGCTCAAAGGGTCCCCTTGGCGAAGGCCCCTTTGAGGGCGAACCACATCAGTAATGAAGCCAGGGCCACGCACAGCCATTTTGGCAGATTCCATAAGCAACATCACCCAATTATTGAACCAATGTGGAGGTGAAAGTTGTGTAGGCAGACTTTGAGGTAATCCCAATTGACCCTATCATAAGCCTTCTGCTGGTCTAAGAAAATAAGTGCTCCAGTAGCCGTGGATTAGCAGACATTGGCGGCAATGTGTATGCTGTCCCATTTAGATTGCTTGGGAATGAAACAGAATTGCTCAAATGTGATGATATCAGAGACAACTTCCCCTAAGCGGTAAGCCATAATTTTAGTAAACAAATTAGTATCTGTGTTAGTAGGTGATATGGGAACCAGTTGGCAAAGTCCAGTTTATCCCCTTTCTTATACAGCATTATAGTGTACACCTCTTGGCCCCCAGGAAGGAGACGCGTTTCCAACAAACACTGGTCCATTAAGACTAGCAAGAAAGAGGAGAGATATTAAAATATCTCTTAAACTCATAAGGAATCCCGTATGGACCTGAGAACATCCTGTGTGATGCTTCACAAATGGCATACCAGATTTTATCCCAAGAAATTAAACTCATCAACTACGGATAACCTGAAATGGTGCAGATAGGTTCACTTTTGAAAAATTCTTCAACTTTGGACAGTTCAACTGGATTAGATCAATACAATTTGGAGTGGTAGTTTTAAACTTTGATTGCCACTTTAGCTAAAGTTTCTGTAATGGAGTGGTCTGGCCGCCTCACCTGTGTGCAAGCCAAGCTCTGTCACTGTGCGAAGAATTTACAAAAAATAGGCGAAGCACATGTCAACTGCCATTGTATTTTTTGCCTTATACTGTACACAAATGCAATGTCTGTGTTGCCTTACCAGTGCATTGAGGTGAGTGGACACTTCTGCCCACTTGCGACCCCAAGCCAGGATTTAGCCTGCAGCAGGGACATTAGACAACAGGTGGTTCACTTCTGCAAGAATGCGCTTAATGACTGCTGAGGCAGCCCAAGAGTGACGCAATGAGAGGTGGCATGCCTGGCAGATGGTGTTCACTTTGAAGGTTGACCAGGTAGTAAGTGGTTCTGCACAGAATGGTGTGGCGAACTCCAGTGTCAAAAGTTTGGTCTTCACCCATGAGGAAAACCTGGGTGATGTGATCTCAGCTGGACGAAGTTTGCACCACTTTGGCACATGTGCCACTGGGTACAACAAAGAGAAGGAAATTAACACCAACCTGTGGTCAGAGAAATTGATTTTTGTCATCATAAAGTGTGCAAGCTGGGATTGAAATTTCAACGGGGCAAGAATAAGGTAATGCTGGACATAGAACTCAGCTGACTGTTGTGCACATAAGGACGGGACATGTTGGGGTGCAGCAGTGTATGTCTGAGGAGAGTATCAATAAGCCCCAAAATGACATTTAAAACATGTAGTTTGATGTGCCACTGTGGAGGGGGATAGGTGCAGAAGGCTAGCGGTCATTGGCTGGGTTGGCCCGCAGTTCATGTCACCCACCACAAATGAATTAGGTGGAAGTGGGAGTGAAGTTATGGCCAATAGGAATCCCTGGTGAGCCCACACAGGTCAGGGCATAAATATTAACAATAGCATGCACCTTGTCATCCCATGAAAAGGACACTACAAACACATGGCCATCAAGGTATTAATTTTTAGAAATAAAATTAAAACTATGGGTCATGTGTATAAGCACCCCACAGTGCGGTTACTAAAAGGAAATGGAGGGGAGGAGCATGGCTGCCCATGTGTCCTTAACACCATGTATATAGTGGTTTTCCTGAATGGCCAGGATGTCCACAGGTAAATTATTTAAAAAAACTCTGTTTTTTAGCCCAAGATGGCAAGTCCTTAAGTCCAGCAGTGTTCAATGTCCCTATTGTGAAAGCTCCCCCCATCGCACCTTAGGTGCTAAAGGAAGGGCCCCTTTGCCATCCTTCAGCTCTTTTCCAGCATGCGCCATGGCAGTACATGTGCGTGAAGCAATAGATTCAGCTGAGTCATAGTGGTCCTTTAGGAAATTATCTACTGTTTTGTTATGGTTCTTGGTTTTGGAGGAATTTGACTTCAGCCAAATTTTTGGGTTACTGTGCTCCTGCAGTGCATCATCATAGACCAACAAAACTTTGGTAGGGAAGTGGTTGGTAGAATTGGTTTTGATTGAAGCTTGGTAATTTTGCTCAGGTAAATCTGACTTCCCATTGGATCCTCAGGTTGGTTGGACTAATCTGATTGGTAAGCAGATTCTCAAACCACTTCAGCAGCAAATGACTCAATGTCATCCTAGGTATGAGCAGGCAGGACATGGACGAGGCTGTGGCCACTGCCTTGAACACAGCTCTGCAGGCCTGTTTGGCCTCTTGAGCTCCTGCAGGGACACAGGTTTTCCCTATGTAAAACTCTATGCATGCCCCACGGGAAGGTGGCATCAAACTCAATAGCTGATTCATAATGGGAGTCTGTACTGCCCATTGCATTGGGGAGGATTTCTTTTTGCGTGATGCCCTCCTTGGCAGGGCATGTGTGAGCCTTGTGGTCAAAAGCGTGACAAAAGTTGCAGATAGTAGGCGCGCTATCCACTGTGATGCAGGTTGGGTGGGATTCCTGCCCGTCAACATTTACAACTGCAGTGTGGGGGATTTGGGTCAAATCTTCTGCTATGACTGCAGATGGGGTGATCACAGCAATCACTTTGCCCATGCACAGGTCTAGATCAAGTGTAAAGTGTTGCATTTTGAAGGAGTGAATTTCCATGTAGCTCTTAAACCCAACCATGAAATAGTGCTCCAGCACTGTGCGCTTTATTGTTGTGGGACTTATCTCCCTTCTTTAACAACGTTACCATGTAAGCCTCTTGGCCCCCTGGGAGGAGACGTGTCTCTAGAAACATTTGTTTATTGAAGCTAGCATCAGGGGGGAATATTAAATAAAAATATTTTTTAAACTCATAGGGAAGCCCGTCTGAACCTGGGCTCTTTCTTGTGGTGCACTGAAAATGATACACCAGAGTTTGTTGCAAGATACTAAATTCATAAAGCTCCAGATATTGTGAACCATTACAGATGTGTGAGCTAGTAAGAAAATTTTGATTCTGTTTTGATTGACTGGTTTGGCCTATATACTTCAGAATAATATTCTCAAACATCTGTTAGATACTTCAGCTAGTGTTTCTGAGATGGATTTGTCTGAGCGCTTTACCTGTGTGCAGGCCAAGTTTTGGCGCAGGGCATAAATTAACGGAAAAGTATGTGGAGCATTTTTCTCCCACAGTGATATTATTTGCTTTTTTAGCACAAACGCGATGTTTGTGTTGTCTGATCAGAGCGCTAAGATGAGCTGATACCTCAGCTTATTTACAACTTAAGCAGGTCTGTACCCTGCCCTGAGGACATTATTCTCCAAATGGTCCACATCTGCCAGGCAGCGTTTAATGACTGCTGAGGCAGTAAAAGAGCGCGGCTACAAAATGTGCATGCTTAGGGGAATACAGCTGCTTTGAATGGTGATTATGTTGACAGTGGATCCACACAGAAAGGAGTGAGAACCCCTGTGTCAAAGTGGCAGTGTCCATCCAACTTGAGAGTGTGGGTAATGTGAGATTAGAAAGGCAAAGTTTGCTCCATTTAGGTGCCTGTAGAACTGGGCTCATCAGAGTAAATGACACTGAGACCATCCTGTGGTCAAAGAACTCTTTTTTGTCATAATGAAATATGAGATCTGGGAGCAAAAATTCAGTGTCATAAATGAAATCTGTGTGGGACATAGACATCAGCTGCCTGTTGTGCACTCGGGGATGTGACATGTTGAGAAGTATGGCGCTTGCTTGGGGATGGAATTGAAAAACACAAAGTGGCTTTCATAACCTGAAGTTTAATGTGTCCCTGCAGTGGATTAGGCTCAAGAGGCCAGCAGTCAGTGGTTGGGTTGTACCAACAGTTTAGGTCACCAACCACAAAGGATTTGGAGGGGAAGGAAAGAGAGGCCATGGCAAGAGGAATTCCCATCAAACTCAATCAAAGGTCAGGGCGTAGATGTTAGTTATTGTGTGCAACTTGGCATCCCATGAAAAGGACCTAACGAACACACATCTGTTAAGATGGGTTTTTTTTAAAAATTAAAAATTGTGGTTAGCCCATATCAGCACCCCACAGTGCGGCACCAAAAGATTGAGAGGAGAAGAGCATGGTTGTTCATATGTCCTAACCACCTTTTCAGACATTGGGTTTCCTGAATTGCCAGGATGTCCACAGGTAAATTATTTTTCGTGAAACTCAATTTTTTAGCCTGTGACATAGAGGCCTTGAGTCCGGTGCTGTTCAGCGTCCCTATTGTAAAAGATACCTCCATCACTCCTTAGGAATAAGGTGATGGCCCCTCAGGCTCTGCCACTCCATGCTGCCATGCAAGCTCAGCCTTATGTTTTTATCTGAGAGTGTTTGAGGATGGAATATCACCAGATATATTTTTACTATCTTTGATAATTGCTTTAGATGTGGTTTTGGTTTTTTGTTTGGATTTTTTTGTCTTTGCAATTTTTTGAGTTTCTGGGGATTTGCAGTGCATCGTCGATACTGTTCAACAATTTTTTCCCAAAAAAACTTGCTAAATTCTGGGTTGATAAATTTTCTTACATTTGTTGTACAGGAATTCTGAGGGTGTGTACCAAGCCATTTTTCAGGTAAAAGGTCTGAGTCTACCTATCTGATTGGATGGGAGTTTAAAAATCAATAAAGTGTAAAATTCAGCCTGGTTGGCTTGAGGCTGAGCTGGGGGGTGGCAGAGGCCGCTGTGGCTGCTGCCTTAGCCTGTTCTCTGTGTTGCTATTTGGGCTTTTTTGTTTCTGTTTGGACACAGGTTTACCTGGATATAACTCCCCTGGTTGCCCCGTGGGAAGGCGACATTAGAGTCAAATATGGGCTTACATTGGTCAGCTCACATTGCTTATGAGAAAGCCTCATTTGATATAATTCCCTATCTGGTGGGACAAGCGTGTAACTTATGGCCACATTGACCAACAACAAGTGCAGATGGGTGGTGCGCTGTCAACTGTAACACATAATGGTTGAGTCTGCTGCCCATTGTTGGTGAGAGTAGTGGTGTGTGGAATCTGAGTTAGGTTTTCAGCTACCCTTGAGAACGGTGTAATCACCATAATAGCCTTACCCATTCTGATTTCAGGCATAAGCAAAAAGTATGCATTTTTGAGGAACATATTTCCCCATAGCTTTGAAGTCCTGCATTGAGATGACTCTTAAGGACTTCATGCTTAATAGTTTTAGGAAGAAAATCAAATGTGACAAAAACTTGGTTTAATTTTGTCCAGTGTGTGCACTTGGTTTCAACCATCCATTGACAGTCTGGGAAATAAACCATCACTTGCACCTGTGAGCTGCGTCTGCTGCTTTACGCAGTCTCCAACTCAAGGTCCAACCATCCGTGGGTCATTGACTGCGGTGCTATGCACACAACTTGTGGGAAGTGGGTGCATATGCATACGCAGAACTTCTCCCAAAGATATGTTAAATTTATGTCTAGAAAGACTCTGACCCCAAATTCCACTGATAACAATGGCTGTGAGTGCGGAGTTTTGACGTGCTGGTTGCATTTATCTTGCCATTCCAAGATTTCTTGCAAAATACCTACCACTGTTTTTTTGTTTTTATCAGGGCCACTGGTGTCCCCAGGGCGTTTTCTAACTTTAGGCGGAATGAACACTGAACCTGTGACTTTCACCACGCTTGCCCAACCCTTACCCAGCATTGTAAGCATACACATCTCCCCATGTAGATTATCAAACTTTAACTGTCTTGAATCAAAGCGGTTGAAATTACTTATTGCAATGGGAAAGAAATTAGGAATTCCCATATAGAACCAAGAAATGGCTAAACCCAGCGGCCATCCTTTTATCACCCAAGGCAATTTAACCCATATAGTGGATGAGAGATGGGCAACGGCATGCCCTCTAAAAATCGCGCTTTTTCCCCTCCGTTCATCACCCAAGAGTTGGTGGGGAGAAGTTGGGCTGTTTGTCAGTTGGTAATGGTTAGGAGCCATCACCAGCAGAAGGTTGGCAGTGATTGTCTCCTAAGAGGTTCCCTCCACCAATTCAAGTTTCATTAATAAAGCTAAGTTTATATCTAGTAAAACTAAATCAATCAAGCTAGTTGCAAGATCAAAAATACTCGTCCACCATTTTCCTCCCTCCTTAGTATAAACAAGCCCATCCCTAAAAGGTATGGGTGTGGTAAATCTTTTTTCGCCCAATGGAGCCAGCCATATGTGGCCTGGCCATGGGCACAACATGCTGTCCACTGGAGGAGTCATCATCATGCGCCAAGTGCAATTGTGGTGAAACAAATATTTTTATCACTAGTGGTGCCCAGCCCAAAAGGGGGAGCTGCCACACATATTTATTTGAGAATGAGCCAAATAAAGGGATTATTAGAATAAAAATAAATTTTTAATATGGCACCTCAGCTAACAGCATAGGAAGCCATATCAGAAGGGGAGGAAACTTTGAGGAAACTCTTGTTAGGCGCCTGCTTTAGCTGGCAGACCATGGCAGACAGCATTGGGGTGGGAGTATCAGCGACATGTGGCATGATGAGGTATAATTGTGGGTTTTCTTCAGTAATGAGGCCGGCGGTGTCCATTATTCTCAGTGTATTGAGCAAGTTGATGCTCAGCAAAAGTGATGAGAGCAGGCCACGAGTAAATGACTTGATGTGCCGATGGGTTTCAGGATAATTAGGGTTTAAAGAGAGGTTTTTGCTGCATCAATGCAAGTGCGGCTTGCACCAAAAGCAAGCTCCTCAATTTTGTATTTTGCATCCTCCTCAAAATCATGGGGGAAATTTGTAATGGGAATACCCTCAACAAGGGGTTCCATTGCCCCGTGGTAGTTGTTGGAGGAGGAGGGTATTAACGGGAGCTGCAGCAGCTTCAACTGCCATTTTATTTATATTCTTATAGATGGTATAACCGCTTTTAGGATGAAAACGGTAGGGGTGCAATTTGGGAGAATTAATAAAAACTCTCTTTTATGCAAAATCCGGTTTAATGTTATATGACCAGTTGTTTTCATCAATATAATCGAGAAAAATGTAAAGATTTGACTCAGCTAACGCCAGCCTAACGCGGTGAAATGAATATTCTTGATGCCAAATTTGATGCCAATATGACTGGTCAGGTCAGATCCAAATTGGTTTTGGGAAATCATTTAGAATGACAATCTGCAGTACTAAATTGAAAAATATTCTTGTCAGTAGTGCACTTAGTCCCAGTTCCAAATTAGAAAGCATATAGGGGCAGCGGTCCCTATATGTATTGCTGTCACTCCAACATTTCCCTTTCTGTAATTATAAAAATAAAATTTTGAAACCCTAAATTTATTTAAGAACTAAAGAGTTCCGTTATATTAGTGGTGTTGATTTCCAATTTTGGGAATCATAGGCTAGTACTTGCAGTTGCACTCTTCTTTTTTCATCTTTCAATATTGATTGCTCTACCTGAAGTATTCTGGCTTGTGTTCTGAGTGTTTATTCACTTGGAGTTCCAGGCCAGTCTTATTATCACCAGCATACTCCATAACATAATAGGGTGAAAGTTTTGGTACTTCTCCACCCTTCTCTGTAAGGAGGTGCTGCATTAGCCTTGTGTCAAGTATGGATTGCACTTCCTTTCCAGCATATTTTTTCTGCCACAGTTAGGGAGTATCTTCAAACCCAGATAGCGATGAGGTTTCCTCCCTAACCGCATGTTGAAGAGTTTGATACCTATTTCTCCTCACGCCCTGGCTAGCTTAAGCATATTGTAAGTATGGGGATGTTGTTCGTCCATGAGGCTACTTTCTTTCCTCCTCAATATGCTATTTTGCGCTTGAGTGCGAGTATTTGAGCAGTCAATTTGGATTCTCAAAGGGACAGTGTATGTGAATCCGTTGGTCCTTAATTGTCTACCGTGAAATTTCAGGAGGGGGGTTTGTTTAGGTGGACAAATCCACAATTTTTTCTCCCAAGGGTGGCCTGGCAGATGGTTAGGCGAATACACCTCCTCCCAGTTATGTCTCTCAAGGTGCTTATTAAAAATAAGATCTGGCTTATTATTCTATTACCTGTGTAGATGCAGTTAGGCTCCCATGTGGTATATGTTGAGGCTCTCTTGGCATGGGGTTATCCTGTAACATTATGAGCTTGCGGTCACTCATGATTTGGAACTAAATAATGATCTTGGGTCCTCAGTGTTTAATGTAACGTCAGCCTTGATGACTTGCTATGCATTGAGATGGACCATACCATTCTTGTTACATGGGTTCAGTTTTAAGATCAGTTCACCACTGTGCAGAATTTATTCCCCATTATTCTTGAGGTTGGATGGTGGCGGTGGCAACAGGTTAGCATCAATCTGGAACCCAACCTTTTGTCATTTTTGAATCTTCATGCACATGTGAATTTCCACTTATTAATATCTTTTTCCTTGCAGGAGTGGTGGGGTCAATTGTCTCAATTTCTTCCACCATGGCGTTGACAGTTGGCTTTCTCTCTAGCTTGTGCCAGCATATGGACATTTTTAATATGGAAAAGATCAATCGTTTTCCCTCCCACTTCAAGTATGATCTTCCCTTCTGCCTGACAGTAAATGTAATTAAAAACAATTAACCTTTGTACCCTTATATAGAGCAGGAGACAAGGACCTAGAGTTTTGGTTCTATGACATTCTTGCAAAAGGGTGGATGATTAAGGGAACCTATCCTTTTGCTTCTTCCAATTTTTTTCTCAGAAGGCCATTGGAATGTTGCGCCCTGTTTAGACAATGGATCTTAGGATTCGCCCTATGTAAGGTGGAAGCCCTGTTCTGGTAATAAGATTGTCATATTCTACTACGCGGGAATTGACCTTCAAGCTACCCAAATAATCCAATAGTTCCCAAATTAAGGTTCATTTTCCTATATTTGGTTTAGACCTCAAATTGTATTATTTCATGAATTACTCTAAATTTGGCTAATAAGCATTTTAGTTATATTTGCAAATATTTTAACTAATTCTGAGACCACATTTACCCAGCTCCATCATAAGTGGCCCAACGTTCCCAATATCTCTATCAACTGTTCATTCTGGAATCTGGCAGGCTGGAATTCTATATCAGGACTATTGGAGGAGCTCCTGCTTGAGGTTAATCTTAATTTAACTTATGCTAAGAAACTATCTTTAGGAGATCAAGAGGTTCATCTGACCTTTCAGGTGGGACACAATAATTGAAATCCACTTGGAAATCAAAATGATCAATGAATCAAACTTTTTTTATTCCCAGTGAAACATGAATACCCTTTCCCTTTCAAAAGTACCATAAATAGGCCAGTTTATCTTTATTATGTCTTTTTTCAGTAAATGTCTTCCTTTATTCATTAATTAACTATTTTTAATTTTATTCTGATGAATAAATTCTCGTACAACGCTGCATCTTATTAAGCCCCTGTCCTTTCAGCTGACTGTAATAGAGGAAGCCCCTTACAATCAGCTATGTCAGTTTCCAGTGCCATCACTGCGAGCGCATCAAGAGGAAACCCAACAATGGTCATTTAAGTAATTTAACCTTTCCAAAAAACTATCTTCCCCTTAAACAGATTATTAGGCATGTTAT
Organism: Massospora cicadina; assembly: GCA_022478985.1. NCBI lineage: Eukaryota > Fungi > Entomophthoromycota > Entomophthoromycetes > Entomophthorales > Entomophthoraceae > Massospora > Massospora cicadina. Next base: position 8,023 of record JAKSZP010010754.1, on the reverse strand, counting down.
CACAAAGTCCTAGGTGTTCTTTAAGCTCAATCTTGTAAATGCATTCAACCAGATTAGGGTGGCACTAGAACAGGAGTGGCTTACACCATTTTGTACCCAAAAAAGAAACTTCCAAATCCACATCATTCTATCAGCCAGAAAAATGCCCCAACTACTTCCCAAAGAATAATTGAGGACATGCTTGGCAACCTTCAGTTCACCTATGTGATGGCGTATATTGATGATATCCTCATACAAACCAGGCTCCCAAGCATCATTAGAGGGATTTTGAGTGGTGCTGGTGGCGTTGCACAAAACAGACCTCTATGTAAAACCTTGTAAAAGTGAGTTCTTCTGGGGAGGAGGTCATCTTTCTAGGTAATGTGGTCATGAAGGATAATTAAACAATTATTCCCAGAGAGCTCGATATAATCCTCATGTGGACCACCTCTACCACCCAAAAGCAGTGCGGAGTTTCTTGGGCACAATCAGATTCTTGAAAAAAGTTTCTGCGCCCTCTCACAGCTGGACACCCCACTTCATCCCTTGATGGGAAATAATGCTCCATTTTTAATGGACAGGTGAGTACCAATGGGACTTTAATGCAATCAAGGAAGTGTTCATGGCGCCTCTCATTTTCTGTTATGCTATACCTACCAAACTTTAATTGTAGCTTGTGACGCCTCATCAGATGTTGTGGGGCAAAGCTGCTTTAAGCGCATGATGAGAAGGAACGCCTGGTCACTTATTTTTCATGTAAGTTTTCTTTATCTGAAAAGTCTTGGCCATTTACAGTAAGGTATTAGCCACCGAAGCATGGTCACTTAGTCATTGGTGGCAACTTCTATATAGTGCGCCACTTGAGGTGATCATGTGGATGGATTAATAAGTTCTGATGTAGTTCCAAAAACCCTAGAAGTGGGAGCACTGGCAGCCTCAGACATTCCATGACTTGTAAAGCTTTAACTTTAAGTATGAGTTCATCAAGGGGCATTAAATTCTCTTCCTGATCTGAGACAAACCCCTTTCATGAGTCCAATGGAGGAGGAGACGCAAGAGTTGACTACTATGATACCTTCCGCCAAGATTCTCACAATTTTTCCTCTCATGGTTTTAGGGCTGACTGGGCGCCGGATGTGCCATAAGTATATTGGGTGCTGGCAGGTCAGAACCCCTGTAAAGTGGGGTTTGAGCTGTTCAAACAGGTGATTGTTCCAGGCACAAGCATACTCATTACTATGTAGTGGAGGGATAGCTTATGTTCCATAGCTGGTTTGGGTACTTTTTTAACTCTAAGATGAAGCAATTCTGCTCATCATGATCACCCAGTTGTGAATCATCCCATACACAAAAAGTGCCACAATATGATAAAGTGATGTTCATCTGCTGGGCATCTCCAAGGATTTTTCAGCATGTATCACCAATTGCGTGACATGTGCGCATGCAGAGTTGGAATATTTTAGGTGTGAATGGTCTCTTTCATCCACTGCAACAGGCTCAAACTCTATGAAGCTCCGTATCTTTTAATTTTTACTATTGAACTCCCCTGTTCCAATAGATACTAAGTGATTATGGTGGCTGTGGACCACTTTATGTAATTCTCCCTATTTATCCATTGTATATACACCATTAATTCCTGTCAGGTTCTTGTGGTTGACTCAAATATAAACCTTTAACAACCATCAGATTGGGTGATTACCCTTTCAACGCTTGAGCTAACACCTATCTTTCACCTCAAAGCCTATTGTAATCATACAATTTGGGCCGTTTATCTCATTGATAACTTGATCAAGTTTTAAGCAGAGTGCTCAGCACGAATATGCTCACATATTTTGGCCAATTTCTGATGCATCAAATCTTGGCAATTGGTCCCAATTATTGGAAACACAATCAACTCAATCATATACAAAATAATTTGGGGACGACCCAAAAAACATCTGAAAATCCTGTGGACTTCAGGCGAATGAAAAACATAATCATTTTCCCACCTTAGAGCAAAAATTTGTATGTCATTCTGCATAATTGGCATGATATCACTTGCATAGACCACCTGAAAGGGGTTACCTAGTGCTATCAAGGAAGAGGCCTTCTGACGTCCTGATTAGGGGTGCGTCATATACTTCAATTGAGGCCAAAAATTCACAGAAGGTGTGTTTCATCAGCAGTATGACAAAACTGAAATCCAGAAGATCCTAGGACAATTTCGCATGCTTTTATCACAATTTTAGCATCTGAAATCCTCCCAATATTAGAAGTACTTGCCAATGAACCTAAGAAAAGGTTTCATTCATAAGCAAAACTGAGGTGGTAAGATAGCTGTTGAAATTTTTTTCTGGAATATGGCCAGGAGATGCACTAGAGGTATAAATACTGGTGCCTGGCCTAATGAACATTAGCTAATAAATAGCTTGAAATAAAAGTCTTAATTTATTTTATCCTTTTCCTGGTTTATCTGAATCCTTTCTTTAGGAAAGTGTCGACAAACTGGAAAGGACTAAAACCCCAGTTTGTATTTAATCCTGCCTCAGAAGAAGTTCCCAAATATAAAGGAAAAATTACGCCTGAAAGCAACTGAAAGAGTTGAGGCGAATTTAATAGGCCTAGTGAGTTGTTGAACGGTCTGAATACTGTAAACTACAGGCACTATTGAGGATCAGCCATCAGAACTTTGGCCTGAATAGACATGCAGAATAACAATTTCCAAGCGAGCAATCCTCAGATTTTGACAACTGGTGCTCACTCAAAACTAGTTACATTCTCTGAAATGGATTCCCATGATCAATTCCTGGTAGAATCGGCCAGACAAGAAAGTGACAACGAGATGAAAACCAGCAATAAAGAAACCTTGGATTATTTTAATACCAGCCGCCATGGCTCTGGAGCAGGTACCTCCTACTCTCTGGATCTTATCAAAGTGGGGGGAACTCATGAAGATGCAACCAGCTCGATTAATCTTACATCTTCAAGCATAAAATCTATGCTGGAAACCCTATATCAGGGTTTTAGGATTGGTACTTCACAAGTCAATCCATTCTTCAGCATGTTCTACTATCTTAAGGATTAGGCACTCAAGATGGAGAGATATATGAAGTACTGTGATGCTACCTGGCATCTGTCAGAATTTTAACCAGATGGAATTTCCAATGATTAAGCGTTATATGGGATGATATGGCCAATCCCAATGGAACTGGATATTGACTGAATTTTGTGTTATTTGGTTTGATTGCTGGTTAGTTGCTCCCCAATTTGGGTTAAGCCAAAATTAGTATTCCGCTAAGTTTGGTATTTAGGTTCAAGTGAGGCCAATTGGTGGCCCTGAATTAGTATAAGGATCACCGGTGACTAATAGAGAGTAAGATTCACTTGATATCAGTCAGCTGAATCAGTGGTCGACGCCAACTGCCATTTGTGGTCCATTGTGGGATTTCTGGCGGAAAGCTGATGTATTCACTCTAATCGTTCAACTATGAATTCGCTGCCTGATAATATGATGTTGGTGGATCCAACAATTATGAGTTCAAGGTGGCCAAAGTTGTTTCCGGTGCCTCATTTAGTATATCAATTATTGCCTGAATAAGGTGATTCCTAATCAATTGACTAAGATAAGTTGAGAAGAGATGTTGGCGAGATGACAAGATATTCTGAGTCAAAGCGAGCAACCAAAGTGGTTTCCAGTGCATTATTATCATCTCAAAGGTTGAATACAAATTTAGTGTTTAATTAGAAAAATTTATTTATATGGCTCATCAGCGACTTAAGGCTGAGGATGAGCCAAAACTAATTCAGACATTGGGAAGGACAGAGTGAGAGGGTTGACGCCAGGGAAGTGAATAGAGTAGAAGAAGAAGTATAAGAAGAATAATAATGGTTGGCTGGAAGAACCAGCGGAAGAGCCAATAGGTCAGTGGTGGGCGCAGTAGCCCTTTTGTAAATAGTATAAATACCTGGCGCTTCCCTTTCAATAAACATCTCCCTTTGCTTAATCTACCTTTTTTTATAAGTTTATATTTATTTCGTTGGTTGGAAATAGGCTAGGGGATCCCCAAATGGCGTGGGAGAAATGCCAAGGGGTTAGCCGGCGCTGCTAGCCCCAACGCCTAAGGTGAAGCGGCAAGGGCTGACCAGTCTTCATACTGGTTAGCCTGCCAACTAGCAGAGCCCATAGTCAATTTTCTGACATTGGTACTCACTACAGGGGGACTCTGCTGGTTGGTGCTTAAGTAGCTAAAGGTTGGTGAAGAGGTGGTGGTGATGTGCCACTATGGTTTGGTTCCAGTGGTTGGTGGTGGTGGGGAGGGGCAAGACCTGGACGCCTGCCCCACACGCTGAGGTTGGAAGAAGGAGGATTACCATATGGTTAAGTGGGGGAAATGTCAGAATTTTAACCAGATGGAATCATCCAATGATTAAGCGTTATTTGGGATGATATGGCCAATCCCAATGGAATTGTTTATTGACAGAATTTTGTGTTATTTGGTTTGATTGCTGGTTAGTTGCTCCCCAATTTGGGTTGAGCCAAAATTAGTATTCCGCCAAGTTTGTATTTAGGTTTGAGTGGGGCCAATCGGTGACCCCAAATTAGTATAAAGATCACTGGCGACTAATAGCTGAGGATGATCCACTTGATATCAGTCAGCAGAATCAGTGGTCAATGCCAACTGTCATTTTGTGGTCCGTTGTGGGATTTCTGGAGGAAAGCTGACATATTACAGTAATTATTCATCTTTAATTCGCTGCTTGACAATCTGTGTTTTAGGGATCTAATAATTATGAGTTCTAAGTGGCTGAAGTTGTTTCTGGTTCCTCATCTATTATTAAGATAAGATGAGAATAGAATAGATGTTGGCAAGATGCCAAGATATTCCAAGTCAAGCGAGTTACCAGAGAGTCTCCGGTGCATTATTATCAATTTGAAGGTTGAATACAAATTTGATGTTTATAGATTAATTGTTTATATGGCTCACTGGCAACTTAAGGCCAAGGATGAGCCAAAACTAATTCAGACATCGGGAAGGATGGAACAAGAGGGTCAACGCCAGGGAAGAGAATAGTGTAGAAGAAAAAGTTTAGTAGTAGAAGAAGATTGGTTGGCTGGAAGAACCAGCAGAAGAACCAATAGGTCGGCGGTGGGCACAGTAGCCCTTTTGTAAATAGTATAAATACCTGGCGCTTCCCTTTCAATAAACATCTCCCTTTACCTATTCTACCTTTTGTTATAAGTCAATTTATTTATTTCGTTGGTTGGTGTTTAGCCTAGAGATCCCAAATGCCATGGGTTACATGCCAAGGTGTTAGCCGGTGCTGCTAGCCCTGACGCCTAAGGTGAAATGGCAAGGGCTGACCAGTCTTCATAATGGTTAGCCTGCCAACTAGCAGAGCCCATAGTTGATTTTCCAACATTGGTGCTCACTACTCGGGACTCTGCTGGTTGGTGCTTAAGTATCTAAAGGTTGGTGAAGAGGTGGCGGTGATGTGCCACTGTAGTTTGGTTCCAGCGGTTGGTGGTGGTGGGGGGGCAAGCCCTGGATGCCTGCCCCACACGCTGAGGTTGGAAGTAGGAGGATTTTATCTGGTTAAGTGGGGGAAAATATCGGAATTTTAACCAGACGGAATTTTCCAATGATTAAGCGTTATTTGGGATAATATGGCCAATCCTGGCGGAATGGTTTATTGACTGAATTTCTTATTTGGTTTAATTTCTGGTTAGTTGCTCCCCAATTTGGGTTCATCCAAAATTTGTATTCTGCCAAGTTAGAATTTAGGTTTGAGTGGGGCCAATCATTGGCCCCAAACCAGTAGAAGGATCACCAGCGACTAATAGCTGAGGATGATCCAATTGATATCAGTCAGCTTAATCAGTGGTCAAATCCAACAGCCATTCAAGGTCCATTGTGGGATTTCTGGCAGAAAGCCAATGTATTTGCTTCAATCATTTATCCATTAATTCGCTGCCTGATAATCCAATGTTGGCAGATCCAACAATTATAAATTTGAGGTGGCCAAGGTTGTTGTTGGATTTTTGGCCCTTTTTTAGGCTTGCTGGTGCAGTATTGCCTCAAATCCAACAATATCACAGGAGCTTCTCTTACCACTTATCAAAAATAACATAAACAGGCACTTATAAAATAATTGGTTTTAAATGTTTTTTATTAGGCGCCGCACGGGGAAAAAAGCTAACCCCAATTAATAGGGTTCCACCGAGAATTGACCAGGGTCCTTTGGCTGATTTGGTCTTCACTTACATCAAAACCACTCTTTCCAATACCTCAGACTTGTAAATGTCCAACAGTTGTTTCCAGTGCCTCATTTAGTATATCAATTATCACCCAAATAAGGAGATTCCTAATCAATCGACTAAAATAAGTTGGGAAGATATGTCAGTAAGATGCCAAGATACTCTGAGTCAAAGCGAGCAACCAAAGTGGTTTCCGGTGCATTATTATCAACTCAAAGGTTGAATACAAATTTGACGTTTAATTAGAATAATTTTTTGTATGGCTCACTGGTGACTTAAGGCTGAGGATGAGCCAAAACTAAAACTAGACATCAGGAAGGATATAGTGAGAGGGTCAATGTCAGGGAAGAGAATAGAGTAGAAGAAGAAGTATAAGAAGAAGAATAATGGTTGGCTGGAAGAACCAGCGGAAGAGCCAATAGGTCAGTGGTGGGCGCAGTAGCCCTTTTTGTAAATAGTATAAATACCTGGCACTTCCCTTTCAATAATTATCTCCCTTTGCCTATTCTACCTTTTATTATAAGTTTATATTTATTTCGTTGGTTGGAGTATAGGCTAGGGGATCCTCAAATGGTATGGGTAAAATGCCAAGGGGTTAGCCGGCGCTGCTAGCCCCAACGCCTAAGGTGAAACGGCAAGGGCTGACCAGTCTTCATATTGGTTAGCCTGCCAACTAGCAGAGCCCATAGTCAATCTTCTGACAGCATCTCTTGCCATACGTCTCACAGACAGTCAAGCAACCAATGAATTCCTGGCTAACTTTGTTCAACCCTCAATTAACCATACCCAGCGGATAATTGCTAGACAAAATCAGGAAATCACGGAAATCTATCATGTGCAAGGGGAGGAACAAGCTTCCTGAAATGTCCTACTGGACAAGCTAAATTCCAATTTTTCTGAAGTCTGAAAGCCATTTTTGATAATATGGGACTTGCCAACTAAACTGATGGGAGATTAAACACCCTTGAGGAGCTTCTGAATGAAGGAGTCCCAAAAATAGTTACATAAGTTCTGGCCCACCATGGGCTATCACAATAATGGGTACAAACTATGAATAATTGCTGTCAAAAACTGGAAAGCCATTTGGATTACCTATTGTACTAATCAAAATGACTTACCATACATGCCAATTCGGGCCAAAGAAATCACATGGAGTTAAATGTAAAAGTTGATGACTTTGAATAGTATGTTCAGGCAGAGTTGATACTATCAACAAAAACTTCAAGGACCTTGCAGAAAAGCCAGCCATCCTGAATAGGGATGAAGAAGATGCCCAGGTTAAAGAGTAATTTTCTAAACTTTGGACTGTGGTGTTGATATTGTAGTCCAGAGATACTGAAATTACTCAGGAAAATTGGGACTCAGAATGCAGCTATTAACTGAAAATTCCCAAGGAGACAGTATGGACAAAGATATAAAAAGCTTAACAACCAATCAAGCTTTATTCAAAGAGGTTTTGACAACCTTAAAAAAGAATTTGAATCCCCTAAACAGCAAGGCTGCCAATGCTGGCTCAACTTTAGCAAAAAAGAAATAGGAAAAAGCTGCACTTATATGGCCAAAAACAGCCTGGGAAAGTAACTAAGGGCCAAATTCAGGTGTCAGAATCCAGTAGTTCGGAGCAATATCATGAAATTGAATCATCAGAAACTGACACCGATACAGAAAATGATATTACAAACATCCGTTCTATGCCTAGAGACCTAGCATCAATCCTGACTTCAGATACTTCCCAATGGGAAAGAGGGCCAATTTTGGGCGATGATACACCAAGACGCTCAAGAATAAGTACAACTCCTATGCCCAAAA